>JAHREE010101337.1:0-10667 GCA_033628505.1 Tringa tobata | reverse complement strand
GGCTCCAGCCAAGGGCTTTTTTGTTTTGTTTGTCCTGGATGCCACTTTGGGTGTAAAATCCTAGGAACTGTGTAAAACAGGCTCCTTTGAGAGATGGAGGAATATTTTGTAGTGTAAGCTGGGTTGTAAACCAACGAAATCCAGTATTCCTGTTTTCAACTTTGTCACCAATTCTTTGTGTAATTTTGGGCCCCTTCAGTGCGTCCCAGAAAGGCGAGTGTGGCTGTTGTGTTTTGCTGGAGTTCATGTGGAAATTCGTAAATTAGAAAAGCCAGGCTCAAGGTTAGTACCAGAATCAATAGTCTCCAGTGAATTGATTCTTCAAATTTGGAAAAGCACCTCCTATGCTTCTCCCTGCCTCAGCTTTCCCTTCTCATAAGCAATGCTGCAGAAAGACCTGCTGCTGGTGAGACCAAGAGGAAGAAAATGGGAAATACCCAGTGTGACTGCAAAGAAAAGGAACCCAAAGAGTCCTTTGATCTCAGGCTTTTGTGGGTTTCTCTTTATTTTGCTTGCTCATGCTCCTGGGAGCATTTCTGGAGGAGCTCCAGAATTCAACCTAGGTGAAAGTCACCTTCAGGCCTACAGGCCACGTCCCCAGTGGGGCTGAGGGGGTGTGGGGAGAGCTCTGGCCGTGGGGCAGGCACTTCTGCTTTATCTGACTGCCTGGACCCGTTCCTAAAGCAAAGTACCCAAAGCATGGCCAGGCAGATTAAGTGTTTCCCCTACCGAGTGGTATTTGTTGTGATGTAAAGCTGGAATGGTTCCTAGAAAGCATTAAAACACAAATAATATTAACCAGAACTGAGAGAGAACAGCCAGTCCCTCGGAAGTGGGAAATACGTTACGGTGAGAACGGGTCAGTAGGAATGAGGCTGCCTGGTTTCTGCTACTAAATCCCTCGAGAGCCGGGAGCCTGGTCTAGTAGGACAGGGCACGGGCAAGGCGCTTGTCGGCACTGGGGTGGGACTGGGAGGCTTTGACTGGGGGTGATGCTGCAGAACGGGAGCAGGCTGGGCAAGACGGGTCCTGCCTGAGGACCCTGAGATGGTGGGCTGGGGAGTCGCTCCCTCTGAACTCACCTGTCGGCTGGGACTGATCCAGCCCACCCCCCCCCAGGGAGACTTAAAAAGAGCATTTCTTTGTGTGGTGTTTAGGGATCCTGGGAAGTGTCATGCTAATCACATGCAAAGTGCTGCTTATTGACCCCACAGCTGTTTATTTATTGAAATATTTACCTGGATGATAACATCTCCTCCCTTTCCTTCCAGTATAAAATGTGCTTGATAACTCACGTGACTGCTCGTAAGGCCAAAGGGACAGTCAGCCCTTTTAATCTGTGCTGTCCTGGAATAAATAACCCATTGGGCTAATTCCCTGTAGGCTTATCCTAATCTCACCTCATCCTCATCTGTGTTCACACGTGCAAACGCACGCCGTCAGCAGTATGTAATGTGCTGCCGTCTCTCACAGCTTAAACGAGCAAATCCTACAAAACCAAAGCTTTGGACACAGAAATTGCATCACGTTGGTGGTCTCGGGCACGTGATTCAGGCAACTGAAGCACGACTTGAAAGGCTGGCCCTGGCTTCAAAGAACAGAAAAACTATGTTCCCTTCTATCAAAATTTCACACTATAATTTGGGGAAAGCCATGTTTTTTTCAGTTTTGCTTCATGTTAAATAGATGTGTGCAATCACTTTTGTGTTTCAAAGTAGTTTCTTCAGTAGTTTGTGCAAGACTTTCCCACAGCAACCAGGAGAGAAAGAAACTACTGAAAACCACTGACTTTTAAATGTATTATTTATTTAAACATACTGAAAAGACAAGGAAGGGACTTGGCACAGGTGTAGGTCCTGAAACTACCTGTATTTTTCTCAAGTCTTTCCCTTTATTGATACTCAATTGAACTTGATGATAGAGCTTGTTGCTTTGAAATGGAAGGTTGCAGCACCCTGCAACTCTCCTCCTCCTGCCTCTTTGTCACTCCTGGTCTTGTTTTGTGTTCTTGCCACCTCTGGAGGAAATTTATGTGTTTCCATGCAAGGGCTGAGGATGGGAGACAGGCCCCTGTTGTGTTTCTGTAATAGAAATCCATATTTAAATGACACAGGCAGTAAAGTTTTCTATTTTCTTTTCACTTTTGGATGGTGCTTGGTTTTATTCTTGTGGGAGGCATGTTGGGATGCTGCACTTCCCTGGGGCAGGCTTGCAGCGATGGCTCTCCTTCTCCCTGCAGTCACTGTGTGTCTGTAATTGTTTCTGTAATTTGTCTGATCAGCAGATATTTTGTCATCTGTTTTTTTTTTTGTTTGTTTGTTTGTTTTGGTGTTGTTTTGTAAAAGGGGAAGGCAGGCATTTAGCCTTCAGGTGGAGCAAGTTTTGGCATCACTATACATCTTGTATTCAATGCAAGACGTGCACAAAGACCTTCCAGTTCAAACCCCCTCATCCTTCTGTGTGGGAATGCAGGTTGAGATTTCTCCATGGCTCTGTGAGCCCCCGTGCTGCTGGATGTGCAGGATCCCATTGCATTGCTTGTGGGAGGTCTTGGAGTGAGGGAAGAGCCCTGAAGTTGTGTTGCAGGAGGGAATGATGTCGCTTGGTGCCCTTCTGTGCAGCAGCCCTGGTAAGCAGCACCTTTGGTCTTGGCTTTGGGCACAAAGCTGATGGGTCAGGCAGCTCCATTGTTCCTGAAACCAATTTCACCATGCTGGGGAGCAGTAGTTTGCCAAGGCCGGTGTGGGTTTGAATCTAACACCAAGCCCAGGCACAAAGAAGTTGTAGGTACACTGGGAGCATGTGGTTTACTGTCCTGATCCTTTCCTGCTGCCCAGTAAAGGGCTCAATCTTAACTCCTTGAGATCTTGAATCTGCAGAGATTTCTCATCGTAATATTTTCACCAGGTGGCATCCAAAAGAAAGAGGGATTTCATGAGGTAAAATAAAGTCATCCTGTGCTGCTGAACAGAGTGTTGAATCAGAGTTGGGTTTTGTCCTGTTGAAGCTTCTTCAAATAGAAGGTTGCGTGCAGCCATTGAACTGGTGGAATCCAAAATTTGGATGCAGTATTTGATGCCTTACTGCCTGTGCCAACTTCTCCTGTGCCAACTTCAGCACTGAAGAGCTTGTTGATCCCTTATGCAGGTGATTTGGGAGAAATGATTTAATGCAGGGGAAGGGCCAGGGCTTGGAAAGGTTAGTGTGCATCACTCTTCTGGGCAAGTAAGCCAAAGGATGGTTGGATGTGGGAGCAGCTAGACTGTAATGTGGGTCATTGAGGAAAAGGGAAGGGTGAGGCCCTCTAACCTAGGGGCTTTTAGGCTCTGCCCTGGGCTAGCAAAATAATCATGAGTGTCAACATCTGGCCCATCAATTTTTCCATTAGAAACTCAGTTCTTTGCGGGATTTTAATATCTTGGCTATTTCGAATCACACTGAGAAACAGCATGCTGCTGTGCAGGCACTCAGCATGGATGCTTTAGTTGTTTGCAAAGCTGACATATATAATAATAATTTATAGCATTGCCTTGAGGATGGGCAAAATGGGAAAACCCAGCCCCTACATAGTAGGAGTTCTTTTCTATCAGACAAACTGTAGGAACAATGTGCTTGCAATTAACTGTAATAACATGAGAGGAGCTGGTGAGGGGAGGGGTTGGGCAAAGGGGCTTTTTTTTTTTGGGTGGTTTTTTTTTTTGGCTGAGGTTCCATTTTGAAATATGAGAGCTCCTTGATGGTAGGGCTGGTTCAGATGCCTTTTGGTCATTGCTGTAGTCCTTCAGCCCACCTTGCCGGGCAGGACTAAAGACTTGCTTTCTGTTACTTTTAGCATCCTTCCTTGTTCTTTGCTCTGCAGTTGCCTATGGGAGACCACGCTGCACTAGCTGCCACAGCAGGGAGGGAGGGGTATGTTGGGTTGCGTGGTGATGGCTGTGTGTGTGATGTGGGCAGGAATTGTAGCCCTTTGCAAGCACTTAGCTGCAGCACCATGCCATAACCTCTCTCCTCCGTGGCACAGGGAACTGGGAATCCAAGACCCCACTGAGTTTGTCGGGGAAAGGCCTGGGAAGGAGGGATGTGATGGAGTCCTGGTAGGTCTGTTTTTCTAGTGTCTGCTTTATGTTGATCTCTGGGGCCACAGAAGACCCCAGATACCTGGAAGACCAGTTTAGCAGTTGCAGATGCACAGTGAAGAAGTGTCAGAAAAGACTGGGATGAAATCGCTGACTTCCACATGGGTAGCTGGAGAGGCGTTGAAATGTGGTGTCCCATTTGAAGCCAAGAGGCTTCTTGGTTGTAGGTCTGTCTTTGTACATGTGGACAAAACTCTGTGGTGTTTTGAGCCATCACCCATACCCCACCAGGCAAAGTAGTGGCTCAGAAGGGACCAGTGAAAGGTCATCCCAGTACCTGCTATGTGTGCACAGCCCAGGGCTGGTCCACAGCGTGGTCCAGAGCAGACACAACTGGGCCCAGGGTGACCTTCTCTTCTTGGGTGGATCTGCAACTCCGGTGTGTTATAGTGTCTTTGTGTCATTTACCAAGTCTAAAACCTCAGGCTGACCCTTCATAAAGTCCCTGTCGCAGGTAAAGCACTTTTGGACCTCAGGGTGGTGGTTATTTAAAGCTCTGGGTGAAGCGTTTTGGTCCATAGGTGGGCACAAAATTAAGGCGGTGTGGTTTGCAGCGAGGCCAAGGAGCCAGAGCTTTCTTGAGGGCATGAGCTGCACACGTGTGTATGTGTGTGTACACAGCATCCCTACAGAAAGGATTTGGTTTAAGGTAGTATTTCTGTACAGGAGAGCAGGAAGTATATGCTTAAGTCCTACGGACGTCAAAGCAACTTAAGCGCATATTAAAGTTAATCATGTACTTAAGTGATTTTCGGAGTTGGCCTGGATCTGCAATGGTGGATAATGCTCCCTTGGGGATGAGTTGGGGATGCACAGCTCTGTTCTGTAAGTCCTTCCCAAGACAGGTGCCGATTTATTTATTTTTAATTCTTTCCTTAGTAAGGACAAAACAGGCCATCTTTGCGTTGCAAATTATTGGAAAAGCTGATGTGAAAAGTTTAAGCGTTCTGAGCAACACAGTCCTTTTGAAATGACTAAGAGAATTTGTACCACTCATTTCAAAAGGGCTCTGCGTAGCAAGAAAAATGCCATAACAAGGATGTTTCACTGAAGGATACTGTTGGAGTCGAAATGCCATCTGGTGTGATCAGAATGACAGTCTGCTTGAAATTGGTGCGGTGTAATGTGCTACTATAGATTACTTTCCTTTAATGTCATTTTTTTTTCCTTCCTGAAGTCTTTTTGTGATGAGTGGGATGCTTGCAGCATAGATTTGAATGCAATATTGTGGAATAAGAATAATAAGCAGGGGCATTGTATAATATTTAAGTGAAAAGCTAGAGCCTGGAAGGGAAAACTAATGTGGTTATTTCTGCATCTTTCCCCCCTGTGAGCATTGTTCCCAAAGCACTTATGGGTTTCCCTGTGTGTGAGGTTTATTTAAGTAAAATCCTATTCAGGTGGATGGGACACTTTGCTTCTGAATTGATTTTTTTGGTAGAACTTTTTACATTTATAACAATAGAAGGTGCTAATATGTAGGTTCTTCGCAAGAAGACTAACGTTTTGCCTGGAAATAACAGGATCATTTGATGAATGCTTGAGCGTTGCTAATGAAAAAAAGGGGTGGGAGAGGAAATTACCTTTAATAAGGCGTTTAAGTGACATTTTTCTTATAAAATGCCACAGTGTTTGATTTTCACACAAAAGAGAAACCAAAGGTGTTTGCGAGGCAGGTGTGGTGCAGCTGGGTGCCTGAAGACTTGCCTTGGCTACTTCTCTACATATCTCGGTACTTATCCCATCCTTGCTCTACTGCAGGTTGGTGCTTTCTGGAGCCCAGCAGCCCTGGCCAGCAGTGTCCCTTGCCATCCGAGAGGGCTCAGCAGATGTAGTCCTCCTGCTGTTTCAACCCATGTTTGCAAAATGCTGTCTGTTCTTGTGTTTCGTGTCCCCACTCAGCCTGGCTGGGAATGTACCCTTGTCTTGACCTGCTGCATCCTCTGGTAGGAAGGCTGCCAACTGTGTTGAAAACACAGTTTGTTAGGAAAGGGAGCAAGTTACTTTTTGGCTTGCCTTTTGGACCTCTGGCCTCCAGACTATGCAGATCCTCTTTCTAGTCCTCATTGTAGTAAATCCAACCCTGCCAAGACCAGCAGTGATGTTGGGTGCTTTTTTGATAGAGTCTTCTCTCCAGTGTTGGCCTGAGCAAAAACTTCCAACATCAAGTTACCCTAAGGAAGATACTTGCCTCTGTGAATGTGACTGGATGATTTCCTTTACTAAGGAAAGTTCTAAGGTAGTATTTAAAATCCATTTTAAGTCCCACTAATACCAATGGCATTTTACCAACAGGAGGACAGCATCTCAGTGCTTTTTTTCTTCACAGATGATACGGAGCTGGAGGCTTGTTTGCACAATGCTGTCATCTCCTAGCTGTACCAATACATGTTTCTTTGCATCAGATGTCCATTTATTTCTATGAGAGGACTAGTGCAAAAGCGGAATTGTCAATCTAGAAGGAGGACCATAGACTATTTTTGAACCGCTGAGAGGTGCTGGTCAGGAGAGTCTGGTCTCTGAGAAGCAGCAGCTCATGGGTTCCCTTAGCTCCTCATGGCTTACACATGCTAAAACTAGAACAAAAAGCAAAGCTTGTGGTATCACCCCAGAAGGATGGTTGTTTCCTTGTTTAATGAGAAAAGACTTGGGTTCTTGGAAGCATGTGTCTGTGATAGGTTGGAAAATGGGGCAAAGCTGAGATCATTCCTTGACTGTAGTGACAACCTACTGCTGCTCTTGGCTCCTAAATGTCCCTCTCTGGAAATGCACCAATAGCTCATTGTAAGTTCTTATGACCTTTTTAATGAACTAATTCTTGCATTCTATGGGTATGAAGTTTTAAGTCCTTAGTGGATTCAATACATTAGCATGTTTAACTCGATAAATTCCAATAACTAAATCACATTCTAGAGCTGTTTTAGTTCATGAGGGCTACTGGTCCCAATGTTGGTTTCCACCCTGAGCTGCAGCTGGTTATTTCACTGAGAATTTGAAGCTCTGGAAGGGGATCACCCTCCTCCTTAGGGTGTCAACAGCACTTCAGCTGTTAACAGAGAAATATGGACTTGTGTCAGAGAAGATGAAGGAGGAGTGGATTTGAACTGAATACATTTTAGGAGGAGCATATGCAAGTGGTCCGTCCTGATTTCACTCAGATGTTTGTTGGAAAAGTCTCTAAGGGAAGGTGGTGTTCAGCAGTTGCCTGATTTTGGCCATTTAGGTGCCCGAGCCTGTGGGAATTCTTCTACTAGACCTGGAAGCACAGGTTTTTAGGAGAAGGAGCAGCCCTGCTTGACATCAGCCAAATCATTGTTCCCCATCTGCTTGTGCAGGGATGGACATTACTTGCAGCCAAAAAGCTGTGATGTAGAGTGTCACAAGTTCTGGGGCAAGAGGGGGAATCTTTCTCAATGCAGTTGTCCTATGTAGGATAAAGACTGTAGCATCTACTTGTAAGGACAGGGTCTAAGTCATCCACATGTCCTTACAGTGCATTTTGGCTGTTTCTAGAAGAGACACGCCATGGGCTCCACCTCCTGTTGGCGAGTAGCTGGGTGACAGCCTGTTGGTTCTGCTGTGATAAAGGTTACAAGTGGTCTGGTTAAAAGCATGATTGATTGCAATGCGCTGAGGCTTTCCAGGGACTAGCTGGTGGGCCTGAGGGCCAGTTACTGCCCTGCACATCCTCGATCCCTTTACCTGCTCCACTGTGAGGTCTCCTCCTTCAGAAGGGCTCTTCCTTGCCACGTGCCTTATGGCCACAGCATCTTTCTTGCTGGTTGGCGCTTAGCTCCTCCTTGTCCCATGTGCTTTTCCTAAGCTCCAGCCTATTTACGTCCTACTAGGCTTTACTTGGTGCAGCCACCATCCCACATCCTTCAAGCATCCTGTTGCTTTCCATTCAACAGTGAGTGTGATGGGGCACTGCGACTCCAAACTTCACCTCTTGGACTTAGTTTTGGTGTGTGTGTTTTGTTTTTTTTTTTTTTTTCTTTCTGTTTTTGATGTTGCTTTTTTTTTTAATTTTGCTGGTTTGTTGGCGCTGAGCTTCCATTTCTCCTGTCTGCAAAATGGGGATAATGCTTCCCTTTGTGGGGCTGTGAGGCTGCAGGGAGGTGGTGTGTTATTACAGCTGAATGTTGGCTGAGCTGCGGCGACCACGCGTGCTCCCAGACTGCAGCAAACGCGAGGCAAAGCCCTTCAGCTGAAACCACCGAGAAGTCACTTCACCCAAATTTGTTAAGCCGCGGTGACTTTTGGTTGCAGTCACCTTGGTATTTAGAAAGTGCTCTGGTGTCTGAGAAAGTGTATTGTGAGGTTTATTAGTTTTAATTTAAATGTTTTCGAAATACTGGAGACTTCTGCTGGGAAAAAGAAAGGAGGTTTTGGTTCTCTTGCGCTATCAAACCGCCCTGGACGTGGTGCAGACAGCTGTGTGGTTGCTGGGGATTTGCCACCTTATCTGTGATATTTCTGCAGACACGGCTTCAAGTACAATTCTATTGAAGGCCTTTGTAGCCCTACAGTGAAGGGAATTATAAAGTATTTGCACCACCTGGCTTGGAGTTTCTGAGCTTATGAAAATGAATAGTGTAAAATGTTCTTGGCAGGCTTTTTGAGAGCAGCTGTCTAGACTCATGCATTGTCATATAACGATGGATCTTCTTCGTTTGGGTCGGGCGTCATTGTCCTTCATTACAGCAACGAAAACTTACCTGAATCCACCATTCTGTCTCCAAAAATGAAAATGATGTTTTCTGTCAATGAATAGTCACATCCCTGGTAAGGGAGCTTTGATCCCTTATGGAAAGCGGTTCTGTGTCTGTCCTGGAGCAGGGATGGGGCTCAGATGTGTTGGGTGCTCCCAGTGTCGCTTTTACTGCTGGGGTGTTGCAGCCACGAGAACTAAATTTTTCCTGTGTGGCCCCATGGGAAACCACTGGAGGAGCCTGGGTTTGTTGTTTTGGGTGCAGATGACTACCATTGTGTTGGGTGGTTGGCTCTGGAGCATCACAGCTCTGTGGTAGCTGCAGAAATTTGTTGCCCAGAGCATATTTCTGTGAATCTGGTCATTTGGTTTATATCCACATAGTGCAAAGAAAGTGGCTCTGGTTGATTTGAAGGCCAAACCTTCTGCAGTGGTGGAAGAGCTGTAAGTGTAAGACATTTGCCTTCCCACGGTGTTGTGGCTGCACTCGCTTTCTTTTGTTGTTCAAAGGAAAAAGCAACAGTGGAATAGAAGAAGTAAAAGAAATCCCAAATTCCAAAGCTTCTGGGCAACTGGACTAGAAACTTGTGAGGGTGGAGAAGAGAAACACTGTGAGAAAAAGCAGGTGTGAGCCTTGTGTGTGATTTTTTTATTTTTTATTTTTTTTTTTGGCCTTTAAAGGACTCGTGATGTTCAGTAGCTTTGCAGTGAACAGAAGTGATTTCCCTGGAAAAGTGACCTTTGGCTTTTATTGCATCTTGGTGGAGATGAAAGGTACCAAGCTTAAAAACAGTTTTCATAGTAGTGATGGTAAAATCAAGGGGTGAAAGATCATGTCTTCCTTGCTGAATATGGGCCTCCTGCCTCTGTGCCCCCCAAAACCGGAGAGGAGCATTGGGTCCTGCTGTTCATGCTGAGATGGTGGGAGGTCCCACATGGGCATCAAGGTGGGCTGCTCCTCAGGGCTCTCCTCCCTGGGCTTGGGGCTGCCCCTCATCAGGATTTTGGGGTGTGAAGGAATCGGTCATCCTTGGAGACCTGGAAAAACAGCTTTGAGTGTCTCTTTTGCCACCTCCCATTCTGTTTGTTGGCTCATGTGTGTGCACGGAGGTGATTCTTTACTTTTTAATGTGTTTTTATTTTTCCTCCTGGTCACACAGGAGTTTTGCAAACTGCTTCCCAGGGCTTTTGAGGTCCTTGCATAACCCCTGGTCCCCAAAGGTGTTCCTGTGGAGGTCTGAGGGTCTCTCCCCTTGGGAAGGGCTGGACTTGCAGCCCAGCTGATTGCTGAACCTGTGCCTAGTTGGTGGTTTGGCTGCAGAGATTGGGCCTGTTGGTGAGCTGCCAGCGCTTGAAAAGAAAGCGGGGCATGTTCTGTATTGGGAAAGAGGGGAAAGGAGGTAGCTTTCCTCTTTCTCATCAATGTATTGCTTTTAATTCTTATAAAGAAAAGAAAGTAGGTTCAAATCTCAGCATTATAGACCAAGCCCTCAAAGGCAGTGAGACACAACAAACTGAGGCTTTCCACTGCTCCTCATCCCAGCTGGTGGTAGGGCTGCTGTGGACAGGCGTCGGGTCAGGCAGGGTAATTGGCTTCTCAGGAACCATTGGGTAACCAGCTCACCTCCAAGAAATGCAGGCGTGCTTCTGCTCAGCTTCTGTGAGCGGCCACGTGGGTCCACTGATCCTTCCCACCTCTTGCCCCCTGACCTTCTCTGGTTGCTCAGCGAGGACTAGTGCCTCCTAAGAAGTTCCAGGCAGATTAGTCACTTATTGCAAGTCTTTTTTTCTTTTTCTTAATGCCGTAGCATTTAGGCAGC
>JAHREE010101192.1:0-10835 GCA_033628505.1 Tringa tobata | reverse complement strand
CTTAGGTGTAAATGTTGATCCATCTATAACTTTAACAAGAAAAAAAAATGTAATATTAAAAACATCAATATAATCTGAAAATCACAGGGGAAAAAAGAAAAGGAAGAACGGGTGAGAGCCTTGCTTTGGGAGAAAAGGTAAAAGAAAATGGGAAGAGAAGAACAAAAAGGAAAAACACAAGATCATGTGTGACATGGAAAGTGAAAAATTTAACAAATATTTAGCTAAAACAAAATACAGTTGTTGGCTTCTGACTAATTAAAGTTTAATCACTGTTCATTTTCTGTTTTTATTTGCTATAACAGAATAAGAAATGGAAGTTATTGACATTATATAGTATCAGAGACTCATTGAGATAAACTCTAAGGATTTGTCTTTATAGAGCTGTTCATTCAGATTACCATATGGTTTGAAATAGAAGTGCAATTAGAATTGCAATACTTCATTAGCTTCAATTACAGTCACTTTCTTTCTTAAATTAAGTACCCATTACTTTGTCTGGTATTCTGTGAATTCAGATTCCTCCCCATATCTGGAAATAGTTTGTATACTTATGTCTCTGAATCACTTTCAAAGTGAAATGAAATAACTGAAAATAAACAACCCACAGCTCAGACAGTCAACCTTCCCATGAAGAATTGATTCAGGGTAACCTGTTCTAGTCCTAAGTCAACTTCTACACAAACTATTGTAATTTGATCTGCTTATATCACACAAAAACTGGCTGCATAGGCTAATACCCAGAGAAGAAAAAGCACAGTTCTTGAATATCTGTATTTTCTCTTAAGGATCGCTATTCATCTATTTGGGTTTGTTTATTTGTTTGGTTGGTTTTTTTGAAGAAAGGAGAGCTTGCTTACAAAAATTCAGTCCCTGCTTAATGTTTGTTAATTACAGACTTGAAATAGTCTGTCATACAGACTGTAAAACAGACTGAAAATTGGCACAAATTATCAAGTAAAGATAAAAATATATTTCTCAAAAAAAATTATGATCCATTATAGGTCTTTAGAAATGCACTTCTATCTTGACACGGAAAATGTAGACAGTTGCTTTGCTACACCTGGAAAGAAAATGTGAGCAAGTAAAGTCAAGTAAGTGATTATTTTTTGTCAGAGAAGACCCTCAGCACATCTGTGACATCTGCTAGCTGAAAACTTTCACAGAAGTAATATGAAAGAGGGTGGTCTATGGTGAAACCTCAGTTCTCTATAACCAAAATAAACTCTACTGGGATTATTCACATGTTGAGAAGGTGCATGCTGTGGCAGGAGTACCCCCCACTCCCCTTTCCCCCATGGATCTAACAGTGTGGTACAGGGACATGGTGGCTCATTTGGCGGGAAGCTCATGAGCTGCTGGTCACCTATGCAAACAACCCCCAGCCACTTACCCCAGATATCCAAGCCCTAGGGACCACCTCAGCCAATGGGCTCGTCTCGGAGACCTCTTGACCAATGAAAGCTATGTGACCATGACCAATAGGTGACCATAGTTCAGATCTGACCAGGCTGTAAAACAGGGTCCCTGCCAGAGACCCCCATTTGAGTGTTTCTCCTCAGAGCAGCAGGTCTGTGATCCGAAGCCCTCCTTTTGGGTTGAGACATTGGCCTCAAACTAACTTCCTCAAGGACTGAGTGTCCTCATCTTTTAGGTGAGTGGTTTGCTCATTTTGAACCATAATTCCAAGCTTGGAGTCAGTACGCACAGTGCACTAATAATTCCCAACTGACATCCTGAACTTGTAAAAAGTTAGGTCTCCTGAAGTGTTTGTAGTATAAGATCCCTGTTAATTCTTTTTCTGACACCATTAAAACCCAATTTTTTAACATCTTTTGTTGCTCTTACGCTTGAGTTACACATACATACAAAATTTTTGCAAAACTGGAGCTTAGTTCATTAATATTGTGAAGGGTGTATGATTCTAAACTTGATAAGCTCATTTCAAAATATTGCTTACATTTCTTTCTTTTTGTTTTAATCACTGTTTCTGCCTCAATTATGTAATTGACTGTTGACATCACTTACACTATTACAGTTTGTCTGGTTAGAGTTGGCCTAAGATAAATTGCTCCCATATTACTTATTTTGTTTAGTTTGCCTAAGGTTACTTGTGACTGGAAATGTCATTGCTTTAGAACATCCTCTAGACAATAAATATAAGTGCATAAAGTAAAAAAGAAATGCACCTACATGTTAGTGGGGGGATTTTTTCCTGTACTGCTGTCTGTGATGCTTTTCCTGTGAAGGGAGTTTTCAGTATTGTAGCATATTTCATTGTGTTCAGTTGAAACAGATTGGATGAGAAACAGTGCTTTTTATCTTTATACAACAGATTTCTACGGTCTTTCATACATGCCAGATGTACAGAATTCTAAATAGTTTGGGGTTTTTGTTCTTTTGGGGTTTTTTTAAGGAACTAGAAGTAAGGAAGTGTTTTTCTATGAAGACTTGAGGGCTGCACAAAATACAACCTGCATCTGAAAATATGGAACTATAAATAAGATAAGTATTATTTTAAAGGGAATGTTGAGTCACAAGGTTGAAACCTCCTCCTTAAGTGGATTTTAAACCAAAACAGACAGTTTGGGGCACCATCCAGAAGCTGTGAAGACAATACTTGCAATTTGTTTTTAAGAAAGGAAAAAAGTCAATAGATGTTACTGTTCCAGAGACTTCAAAACATTGGTTGGTTTGCAAAGTTCAAGGTTTGGTAACTGGCCCAAGGTCAGAAAATGAAATCTGGATATCCAATTAAAAGAGAAAACAGTGAGAATTATGTCTTAACCTAGAGTATCTGTTCAATACCTATGTAATAGTTACACTCAAGTGGTTAGTTCAGATAAAATATTTTTTCTCTTGGGCCCTAGAGAGAAAGGGAAATGGGAATATATTTGGGTAGAGAGAGAACATTAAATATCTTATTAATGAATTACAGTAACCTGGTGTATAAATGTCAGGTGTCATAACTATGCTATACTCTAGACTATCCTGTCAAAATTATAAACAGGAAAGGCATAGCTGCTAGAGAGTAAGCATCTATGTCAACAGTAAGTTTTAATTTCTTAGATGTCCTCCTAAGAAAAATATCATCCTTGTATGATTGAGCAATCATTTCTTATTTACTGATACTGTGACAAATTGCATATGTTTTCAGGCACTCCTAATTCTGCACATAATAACACAGAGTCGTATAACAGCCCAGGTTAGAATAGCCATTGAAAGATCCTCTGGTCCTACCTTTAATGGGAAACAGAACCTAGATGAGATTATCTAGCACCCTGTCCAGTCACATCGTGAAAACCTACAGCGATGGAGAGTTTACCACATCACAGTGGAGATTGTTCCAGTGAACGAATGTTCTTACTGTAAAAAATATTCTTCCTTATATTAAGTTGAAACCTCTCCTGGTGCAACTTGTACCTGTTGCCCCTTGTCTTCTCCATGTGGTTCCTTGTGAAGAGGAAGCCTCCATCCTCTTTGAAGCCGCCCTTTAAGTACTGGAATACTGCGATGAGGCCCCTCCGAGCCTTCTCTTCTCCAGAGAGAAAAGACTTAATGACTTCAGTCTTTACGCATAGGTCATGTTGTCCAGCTTTTTGATCATTTTCGTGGCACTCCTTTGGTCCCTCTCCAGTCTGCTCTTGTCTATTTTGAATTTTAGGGACAAGAACTGGATACGGAGTGGGAAGATCATGTCTTTATCTCTACTAGTAATGCCCCTGAGTATGCAGCCCAGCAGGATTCCCATGTCCCTTTCAGCAAGCCTGCTACCCAGCCACACAGATCCTAGCCTGTACTGGGCTGTTTGGTTATGTAATCCCAGGGGCAGGGCTTCTCACTTGTCTTTGTTAAATTTCATACTGTTCTTGCTAGCCCACTCTTCCAGCCTGCCCAGGTCTCTCAATAAGACATCTCTCCCTTCAGAAATGTCTATCTCACCACTCAGATTAATGCTGTATGCAAACTTGGTGAGAGTGCTTTCAATCCCATCATCCAGATAATTTGTGAAGATGTTGAACATCAGGGAGCCTAGTATTGATCCCTGAGGGACCCTATTGGTGACCATTTGCCAGTCTGAGTAAAAAGCTTTGATCACCACTCTCTGAGTGCAACCTGTTACCAATTTCCTGCTCATCTCACAGACCATCAATCCAGTCTGTATCCTGTCCATCTGTCTAGGAGAAGGCTGTGGGAAATAGTATCAAATGCTTTACTGAAGTAGCTGTAACTTCTAGAAAATAAAACTAACACTTGGACTCCGTGATCTTAAAGGTCTCTTCCAACCTAGATGATTCTGTGATTCCTATAGTCTGCTAATTTATGAGATACCATTATATTTACTCTCTTAAATTAAATAGGCTTCTTTCCTGACGTTATAAATCATACTTCTGCTCCCATATTCAGTTGTTATATTGATAATTAAACTTACTTGATTCAAGGTAAAATTAAGTGGAAATGATGAGTGTTTTCTGCATATCTTTTGATCTGCCCATCAAAGAGATGCTCATCTGTCATCAAGATTTAAGAAAAGAAATATATTAGTTCTTTAGGCCTTTAAATTACCAATGATGAAAGTCACCAAAGAGAGCATTTACAATTCTGGAACAGATTTTAGAAGGTATTCTAAAAAGATAAAGATCCTGCAGCTCTATCTCAGCAAGAAGGAGTGTTTTCATTCATGTTGGTTTTCATTTCATTCAGTAATTAGGAAGGAATACATTGCTGACTGGAGCATGCTGCTTGGTGTTAGGGGCCTACAGAAAGAGGAGCAGAGATCTAGCAGGCAATGAATCCTGCTGCAGAGATGTAGGGAGTGCTGTGTGTGGAGAGATAGGTAGGTGATACTAAATTGTCAATAACCTGTGATGGGGAGGGGCAGGAGAACTGACTGTTGGTGCATACCTCAAAGGAAACGTAGCACTTAAGACTAAGTGCCTTCAGCTTCCCAAGAAAAGCAGAAGTAGCTCATTAATACATGTACTAAAAACACTTGCTTATTTATAATGATTTATTAATTTTGCATTCCATGTGAAAAATCCCACCTTTCCAAAAAATTCTATGGTAGTCTTAGAATCACAGAATCATAGAATGGTTTGAGTTGGAAGGGAGCTTTAAAGGTAATCTAGTCCAACAACCCCTTGCAAAAAGTGGGGACATCTTCAACTAGATCAGGTTCCTCAGTACGTTGTCCAATCTGACCTTGAATATTTCCATGACACCTCTTTGGGCAACCTGTTTCAGCTTTTCACCACCCTCATCATAAAAAATTTCTTTCTTATATCTATTCTAAATCTACCCTCTTTAAGTTTAAAAACCATTACCCCATGTCCTACCACAACAGGCCCTGCTAAAATGTTGTCCCCATCTTTTTTATAAGCCCCCTTTAAGTACCGAAAGGCAACAATAAGGTTTCCTGGAGACTTCTCTTCTCCAGGCTGAACAATCTCAGTTCTCTCAGCCTTTCCTCAGAGAAAAGCCTGTCCTCACAGGAAAGAGTGTCTTCCAGTATGGTAACTTCTCCTATTACAACGGTAAAGGTAATATGAAGGGAGTATAAATACAGTTCTCTGCTGCTTAGGTACGTTAAATTTTTTAAGTACCCTTTTTGCTATGAGGGTGGTGCTATTAGGATGGAAGAATAGAGGGTTGTTCTCCACAGACAATTTCAAGTACTCATCTACATTTTCCAGTAGAAGCCTATCATGTGACTTCTTTTAATGTTGTATTCAATGATGACTTCAAATGTATGAAAAAGACAAAAGTTATAATTGTGGGGAAAACTTGACACTTTTATTTTGCCCTCATTTAATCTTTAATTCTTTCTGTCATGCAACTAGAGGTTATGCATTATTAAGTAATATTTGGGAATCTTGCTTTCAGTAAGATCCTCTGTACTCTAAAGACAAAGGTAAGAAAGGACAGATACTTCTGTTTAGAGCAACATGCTTAAAAAGATATCTTCATCTTTCCTTTGGTCTAGCAGTCCCTGATCATGTCCCTGGGAGCAACATGGCTGAGGGGTACTACCCCTTGTTCTGCAAAAACGAGTCTTTTTTTTACACAACACTACCAAAGGATGACAACTAAGATTTCCTTTTACTTTTGATAGCGCAAAGACTTATCCAGGTTTTAGGAGGAGGAGATAATTATGATAAGAGTTGATTCTAGTTGCCTCCTCATGCAGGAAAAGACCTCAAGTATTAGAATATTCTTAGAGGGTTTCATTCCAGCCGTCTACCTAACACATCTGAAATATTAAATATTTTCTGAGCCAAAGAGAGAATGACAATCTAGCCTCCTGGTTAGGACACACTCAGCTAGTCTGAATGTTTAATTACAGAAGAAAAGTGGACAGAGTTAAGATGAGAATCTGAGGTGGAATCAAATGTGCACTCAAAAGAAAGCTGAGAGTCTATACCGTTCTACATTTGATCTGCACTCCCTTTGCAAGGTCATAACTGATTTTTTTCTGTGCAAGATAATGAGAATTGCATCAAGTTATTACTGAAGTTTACTTAAACTAAACTATTGCTTTTTGCCCTGATTTGGATCAAATCTATTCATATTTTAACTGAGGAATGTTTACTTTTTGTGAGCTCTCACACAAGGACATAGTTGTCTAAACCCTGAAAATATATTCCCAGAATATCCTATACTCAGCTAGGTAGGTAAGAAATGGTGTTTCCTATCCTCTTAATCCGAAGGAAAATTTTAAAGTGAGTTTTGAATTGTTGTTTAAATAAAGATAATAGCATCACTATGTTCAACAGAAAGTATTATTTGCTTGGGGGAGGATGTTTTTTATAACTAGATGCTCTTCCTTTACAAACTTTACTTGTTGAAACTACTCAGTGATTTTTAACTGAGCTGAGCTTTTGGATACTGCATTCTTAACTAGAAAAATTCTCCCACTTCTGATGAACCTGTAACTGATAGAGAAGCTCTACATAGAGGAATCACACTGGTATCCAACACATACATTACAGAATGAAATGGTTAGTATTCTTTCAGCGCTTCCTCTTTTACAGGATCTTCAGATGTAAATTAAATAATCTTTCCTAAGAAAGGGTAAATAATTTTATGCCACTTTATAGATAGAAAGAGTAGTTTATATATACCATAGAAAAGAGATTTATTTGGGGGGTGGGGAGAAAAAGAGAAAAAAGAAGCAATTATAAATTTGCATTTGCTATTTGCTAAAATGTGTTATTTTATATTAATTACTTCCTTTATTATCTTAGCCTGTTAAATTTTGCCTGAACCTGAGTTGGAATTTTAAATTATAAGCCTTTCCTGGTTTAATTTTAAGATTTTATGAAGTTTACTACAGATGAGATACTGTAAAATTATACCTTAGAATAATATTAGCTGACTATAGGAGACTGTATCTTGAACACTTCCTATATTTATAGATCCATGTGCATTTATATAGTAGGCCCAGCTTTTTCTTCAGTGGCTATAAATAGGCTTGGAGAAAGTGTATAGGAAGTCCACCATCACTGTATTCTGCTGAAGAAATATTTCCCATTGTAACGTGAAACTTTGCCTGCAGTTATTGAGCAACATGTTTGAGTGGAGTGAATTACTCACTTTATCCATGTTGCTCTAAGATTATCTTGTGAACATGTCCCACACAGAATCCTTTTAATAGCTTGATTGGTACTTAGTGATTGAGTATTTTTCCACGCAGTAGTGCACTTATTCCCCCTTCGCTTTGTTCACTAGGTCAGTATTTGAGGAAATCCTAACTGGTTTCTAAGAAAAAGGCACCACATTTGCCATTGCCTTGTTATGCTATATCTGGGGCAATGCCGTAGAGAAAGAAACAGCATGAATATATTTTCTAATAATGCAACATTCTCTCTGTAGTAAATAGCTCTTTTATGTACAAAGGTTTGTTTTAAGCATAGAAACAAAATATTAGCAAGCCATTATTAAAAATACATTATGTGTAGGAATGAAAGGAGGATCAAACATGAGTGTGATTTAATACACATGGAAGCAGGGCATTAAAAAGTATACAGCCCTGAATTTTCTGGGAACCATTTACCTTCGCAGCACCAGTTTAAGTCTGAGATAAGGCAATTATGGAAAGAATTCAAAACTAAGTCAGGTTTTACTATTCAGAAAGTTACTTATATATATTGCTCCTTTTTGTTATCTTCTAGTGTTCTTATTTGGATTATGATTAAAACAGAGATGTTTTTAAGACTATTTGAGATGACCATTATTTACTGAGATGACATTGAAATTTTGCATGACTGGAACAGAGAAAAATATCAGAAATAGATGTAACTAAAAAGCCTAGAGGCTCAGATTTTACGCCGTAGTAAAGATAATAGATAGGTGCCCAACTTTGTAATAATAAGTAACAATAAAAAGAATATAACATACTTTATCTTAACTTCAGAAACAATATTTGACTTATCAATGCCATGGAATGAACTCTCTGTTATTAATATCTGATAGCCTGTCCATATACAATGAACCAGTTTTCTCAGTTAACTCTTACATACATGAAGCATCGCTGAAAAAAATCCAGCGCAGTGAAAGGGCATCTTATGTCCACAACCAAACTATTTCTTAACTCCACACATCCTGAAAACAAACCCTCTGAATGTGAAAACAAAGTATTGTTTTAGTATGTATTTTGAGTTATTAAATTCAAATTTGAACATCAGAGAAGTCAGGCAGCCAGTTCATCGATATTTTAAGTCTTTGATCTCAAAGAATTGAAGTGGTAAAATACTATTATTTATGTATTTAAATGTATATGCATTAATAGCTTTCAAATACTTGTCTGATATGACACAAAAGTAAATAATCAGGGATATCTGAACCCCTTCACTTTATTCCTTAGAATTTCATTCATATTTTTTTTTAATTTTGAGATGTATTTTATTATTATAGTTTCTCTTATGTCTGATACTTATATCAGACATAATAGATAATTGAATAGATAATTGAAACTGTTGTTTAAGAGCTAGAGTATATGTATATAAGCTCAAAGATCTAGAGACACTTTTGAAAAGAACAAATATCAGGTAATCTGACAAACTGTTTGTAATATTAGTACTCTTAAAGAATTTTTAGCAATATAGCCAGAAATATAGTAGATTTTGGTGAACTATTGTGAAGTTGCTAAAGCCTCTTCTTTAGTACATACATTTCTTCTGACTGAAGATATTTGTACTTTGAATACTAAGAGTCTGCTAAAAATACCCTTAAACTCTTATAAGTATTTTTTTTTATTTGATTGTCTTTTTGTACTGTCTATGATCTCATTTTTCTACCAATATTTATCTACTACATGCTACCTAGTCCTCACAAATGCATATGCCTAAGTTGCTCAGAAGCAGGCTGTGATTCAAGTGCTTTTCAACATTTTTGCTTAGAGTTTATGCCTCTGCAAAGAAATGAATCTTCACCAAAATTTTAGGAAGAGGGACTGCTTAGTTCTTTGCAGAGGCTCCTAAGCAATCACTGTTTAACAATGGAATCTCGAACAGATTAATACTAAGGTTGCTCACATGAGATCAAGAACCCGTTCTTTATGAGGTCTGAAATGAATGATAACTCATCCACTCAGGACAGAAAAGACAAAAACCTTTGTTGTTTTTCTCAATGTTTAATTTAGATGCTTAAACTTTCATATCAGTTTTCTGTCTTGATTTTTTCAATATTTTTCAATTTTTCAGTATATTATTTGCCAATATATAACAATAACCTACTATAAACTGTCGAAGTTCTCTCTGAGGATTCAAGGATACATTAGATCTTTTATTGTTATTTTCCCAGTTTGTTTTCCACATGCCTTAATTTAGTCTTTTCATTAACTGACCTATTTATCATGAAATTCAGTATCAACAGTTGTAGAATTCATTAGAAGGGAATCACACTAATAATTGATTACCTGCAAATAGAGAGACTGGCCTAATTAATATTATGTTGAGTACTGATGTTGTTTTTCCTACTTTAATTCAATAAAATAAAGAATATTAAGAATGTTTTAGCTTTTTAAAGCATCCAATTTTATGTTCTCTATAACATTAGTAATTAGAATATCAAGCAGTAAAACCTTATCTATAACAATTTGAGTGGAATTTGGGTTGAAGAGCAACAGACTATATGACTTCATATCTTGCTGAGTGTCTGATGGAAAAATTAATTGGAAAGACATTTGTAAATGAAGGTTAGAATTTGCAGAATGCAGAAAAAGTCATTAAAAAAAAGCATTCACTGTTTCTGTTTTTAAGCAACTAGATGACACTATGTTGATAACAGCTCTTTGCTGCTGAGCTCGCACTGCAATATGAAGACAATATTTGTAGGATACAGTACTAGGTTGGTTTTAAATACATTCAAAAGACATTTGAAATCAAATGAGAATTTATAGAAGTTTCCAAAATTCAGTGTAAGCTTTTTTGTAAATCTGAATGATGATTCTATTTTTCTGAAAGGTTGGCTGATCTTGTTTCCAAGAAAAGCATCTCCTTAAACAATGGAAATGGTTATTCTCTACTGATGTTCACCTGCAAAAATTAACTGGGACCTGCTCTCTATCATGAATATTCTGAAGTGCCTTTATATGAGAGGTAAATAACATCAAACAATCCAGTTAAGAGGATTTCATACTGAAACAACCTGGAAATTCCATTTTCTTTTTTTTTTTTTTTTTTTATATCAGTTGACTTAAAAAAAGAAATGGGGCAGATGTAATTTTTGTTACAGTAAAAACTGGAACATTAAGGGAGTCACAACACCTTGAACATAAATGGAAATGCATTTAAAAAAGGATTGAAACATCATCTGTAACAGTCTTTCTCTTTACA
>JAHREE010101148.1:0-10502 GCA_033628505.1 Tringa tobata | reverse complement strand
TGGGCAGGGACACCTCCCACCAGACAAGGTTGCTCAAAGCCCCATCCAGCCTGGCCTTGAACCCCTCCAGGGATGGGGCATCCACAACTTCCCTGGGCAACCTTCTCCAGCATCTCACCACCCTCACAGCTAGTATCTAATCTAAATCTCCCCTCTTTCAGTTTAAAACTGTTCCCCCTCGTACTATCCTTCCATTCCCTGATAAAGGGTCCCTCCCCATCCCTCCTGTAGGTCCCCTTTAGGTATTGGAAAGCTGCTGTAAGGTCTCCCTGGAGCCTTCTCCAGGCTGTCGTCATAGCAGCTGCTCCAGCCCTCTGGTCATCTTCGTGGCCCTCCGCTGGATCCTACCTAATGAGTCTGCAGTCTAATTGAGACATCCACTGGCAACTCTGGCAGCCTCCCTGGCCCCATCCTGGTCCCAAGGGCAGCCCACCTTCTGCAAAGCTGCTGCTTCCTGTCCTGGCTCAAAAGTAAAATGCAGTAGGATGTCCCCACAGTAGGATGTCCCAGCAATAGGATGTCCTAGCAATAGGATGTCCCAGCATTAGGGTGCCCCAGCAATAGGATGTCCCAGGGGTAGGTTGTCCCTCCATCTGTCCAAAGGCCCTTTCTCTAATGTCCACCCTAGTAAATTAAATAAGTAAATTTCCACCCTAGTGGAAGTAAATAAGTAAATGTCCACCCTAGTAAATTAAATAAACTGCAGGGGCTGCAGTCTGGTGCTGGAGCCAACTGGCACAGAACAGCCTTTTAAACCCTGACACTACCAAGCTGGTTCTTGGTTTTCATCCCGTGCTGACTCCTGAGGCGTGGATGGGTATTGTCTAGGAGAGAGCTAGCTGGCCTGGGCCAAAAAAATACCGTGGACTGTTCTAACAATTTTAGAATTAGAAGACAATGATAATAATTTAATGACATAGAGATGGTCCAGTTCTAGGGCCCAAGAGCGTTACCTGGTAGCATTTAGTTTGCTAGCAGAGATTTTACAAAATGCTGTATTAACATTTATCAGTCTCAGAGGTGACTCCATCACAGGCAAAACAGACATTAAGGGCACCTATAATATTTCATTACCAGTCTTTGAGTGTCATGGCAGATCAATTGCTCCTACAAAAGCCACGTTCAGTTCTGTCTGCCTTGGATCTTCAGCTTGAGATGCAGAGGCTGGAGTGAATTTCTTTCTCGGGAATTTCAGGAGGTTCTGTGGCTCTGGATCAAGCTGGATTATGTGTTTGAGCATAGCAGAGATGTTAGAAGGTGGCCAAGCACGTCTTGATAATCCACCCGCATGTTGTAAGCAGAAGTGATTGGGACGGTGTTACAAAAGTTATTATGGCGGTGTCTGCTCTGTTAGCTACTAAACATACTGGTGAGCTGACAGTCAGATCTACTGAACACCTGCTTCTAGGTCCAGTTTCAGTTTGAGTAATATTAGCTCAGAGGTAGCCCATTAGAGGTAAACAAATTTAGTGAACTTCAGGTCCAAGGGTGTCTGTCCCGTCCCAGTCTGGTAGAAGGGAGGCTGCTTGCAGAACATACGTGTACACCCACTCACGTCACAAACATTTACATTCACTGGTCTTGTAAACACTAGCATGCACCCGAAGTCCATCCGGTATCTATTCCCAGAGACACAGGCATCAGCTCTGACTCTAGATTTTCCCAGATTATGGCCTTCTATAGTCCAGTTTGAAGTGTGCCAGTGGTTCACACATGTAAATAATGTCTGAGGTGTTCTTCCATATACTCTGATCATAGTAAATCATATCTTTGGGAAGTATTGGAGCTATGCCCATCTCTGCTGCCTAATGGCTCTGCAGCCAAGGACCGAGAGAAAGGGGCAGAGAAGCCCATGGGGGTGTACCTGAGGTTTTTTCTCTGTAGGAACCCTGAATTCCTGAGTCCTTAGAACAGATCACAGCCCAGGAACACCAAAGGACATGTTGGAACACCTGTGATGATTACCATCTCCAAATCCTCATCTGAACTATTTTGTTTCCTCCACATGGTTGTTTCCCTATGCATGACATGCTTGCCTGGAAACTGAATGATGTCCTGGAGGTGCGAAGGAACTGAGGAACATGGGTTCATCATACCTTGGTAGACAGTGAGAGGTATCCAATGCACTCTGAGGATAAATTCTCCTGTAAAAAAAATAAAATAAACAATAGTCAAGTCACCATCAGGATCTTATTTCCATTATTTTTGTCCATGCGGATTGGTAGCAGTAGGAGTCATTCCCATTTGTCTTACCTGGACGCTTCCCTGTGATGTGATGCACAAACCTGGAAGCTAAGGCAACAAGGACTGGCTTTTCCTGACAAGGCTCTTGTTTCAGCACAGAATTCAATCTGTGTTATCATTAATTCTCTTCCAGGTTTTGTCTGGGATGACAGTTTCTTTTTCATGAGTCTGTTATAAACAAGCTGATGGACAGGACACTCCAAAACCATAGGACTCTTCTCTATTCCCCTTATAGAAAAATGTTATCTGTTCTTGTAACTGTGACTGGTTTAGGATTATGAGGTGCTAGAGCGTAAATTCACAGTATTCTCCTAAGTATGAGAAGCAAGGGGGGGTTGGTTTTGTTTGTTATTTGCTTGTTGGTTTTGTTTAGTGGACTGGAATGCTATTAAGAGACAATTCTGGTCTATGTCTACAAAAATAGAAAACCCTTTCTCTCAGCTCCCATCCCATTTCAGAGAATTTTCTTGAAAATTAATATTTTGGTCTGCTAGCCAATCTGTGCCTTGGAGCAGAAAACAATAATTATAATACGCAGAGACTACTTGGCAAGCCCCAGTCTCCCCAAACATCCAGATTAGTTTGGAAAGGTACTTGCATGAACAAATGAGGCTCCACGCACCCAACGTGCTGCCAGATGGATATGCAGAGAAGCAGCCATCAAACCTGGGGCAGTTGCCTCACGATTAAAAGGCAGTGTATAATCTGAAGAAACATCTAAGGGCATTTTGCTCAACTGATTTAGAAGAAGTGATTGTGGATCTTAACTTCAACGTCTGAACTGTAATGTTGATTTGAATTCTCTAAGAAACCTACTGTGTAAATTTAACATGCGAACTCTATTTCTCTTCACGCAGGAAGAGAATGACAGGAATGACACTGCAAAAGGTCTGTCGCTCTGGGTACAGATATAAAAAGACGTAAGAACTGGAAGTTTCTAACTACATCCTGGCCAGTAGGTTTCATTTTTGCTGTAGGTGGATGGTTGATTTGAAATAAAGGTAAACATAGTAGACCAGATGGTTCAATTTCCAATTTGTTCACTGACTTACATGTTTACCCTGTCAGGCATGAGACACTCACCTTCAGAGTCCCACAGGGATCAAGGATCCCATTAGCCCTTTTCAGTATCAAACTTGAATTACTCTGTTCAATGAGAGGCAAGTGCCAGCAATCCTTGCACAGTGTATATCCTTCGTGTGTTTCTCCACCCAATGTCTATAGCTCTAACGGCGCACAGACCAAAAATGTCTGCTCCACGTTCTGCTTCAAGGCAGGACCGACTGGTGTTCCTAAAATGTGCAGCCATGCTTTTGTGGTGAAGGTACACACGCAATTTATATTCCACAGCCAAAGAATATTTTTGGATTCCTTGCCGATTATGAGCTCCCACATAAAAACATCTGCTAATAACATTTTTTTTAATCTCTATTTGGCGAGGTAGCTCAATCCCATCCTGGCAGACAATGACCAGGCCTCAGTTATTCATGTCTTCCTCACCTCCTGGCTGGGCTGGGGAATGTGATACGTTTTGGGCACAAAGCCTTTAGCGCTTATGAAAGTCCAAGTACACCACAACTCTGCAGTGCATCCCACCAACAACACATGCTGGTGTGAACACATAAAAACCTTTCTAAGGGCCTGTATTCAAGTTTCATGAAGGATTAAGGATTTTGCTTTTGTTTTCAAAGAACCTTGTGGCTTGGACCCAGAACACTTAAAAGATTGCCTGTATTTCCGTGAGGGAAACCACAACTAATTCAGCGAAGCTTTCTGCAATAACAGGACAGTTCGTCTGGACAGAAGAGACCAAACTTTCTCAGAGGCTAACGTGAGATTCTGGAGTGAATTCCCCCAGGAACCACAGATCATCACAAGCCTTCACCAACTTCTACTCCCACTGCAAAGCACATTCTTTTGGTTTTGTCTCTTCTGGTACAAATACATAGCAACATTAAAAATAAAACAGGACACTTGTTCCACTAGGGAGAGAAATAGAACAAACACCACCTGACAGATGTTAGTTGTGTCTTTTGGAAGGCACTCAGATACATGGATGACACTGAGATACAGGAACTTAGCATAAAAGAGGTAGAATAGACCTACAGTGTAAATTTACACGAATTCATGTTGCAACAGGCACCTCTCCCCTGGAAACTCATGTGAGGTTGCCAAACTGAGTTCATGCAGATCACAGAACAGCTGTAAACCCTAAGAGAATCCAGTCCAGAAACAAGGAGTTCTGTCATCAGCATTATTTAGGGTAGATTCTCTGCTGTTACAAAGGTATGTTCTAAAGCTTCAGTCTTTGTCCCAGTCAAGATACTCATGACACCTCTGACTTCCACCCAGCTGTATGAAATCGGTTAGGACTTAAGTGTGTTTCAGACTTATAACTCTCTCTCAAATTTGGCTGAAAGTGGTCACTTCTGGTTCAAAATATCAAAGGAGGCAAGAGACACAGAGACACTGATTACACGAACTGCAAAGGACATTTTGCTAAAACCTCCACATAGAAAAATGACAATGTTTTGTAAAGCCAGCTTTATTAGAATAGGAAAACAATATAGAAAAATAAAGGGTTCCTATAAACACAAGATCAAATAAGCTAACATTTCACTGGAAGCTTAAACCTTGTGACAACAAACCTACTGAACTTAACAAGCAAACCACCAAGAGGTAAACACTTATATGTAAACTGTGCTTTTGGTAATTTCAGAAATTACAGTCAAGGACTAGCATTGCAGCATGATTTTTGTTATAAATAACCCATCAACAGTTTTTAAGAGAAAATATAACTGTTCTCTCTGTCTCTCAAAATATGTCTCAAGCTATAAAAACAGTACAAATCTTTTCCTAATATCAAACACAGTGTTAGATCCAGATGGGTAAAAAACTTAGACTGCTTAAGAATACTATTAAAATAACTCTATTAAAAACTTACCTATATTAAAAATATTTCCATTAAAGGCTGTACTAGCCACAAGTTAAATCTTTAAACATAGTGCTTACAGTAAACAAATGTAGAGGTTTTCAGACATAACTATGGGTATATTAGAGGCTGGCTGACTTAAGAACCTTATCATTAATGTCATCCAGTCATGCAGATTTGTGGTATTTCTGAGCAATGCCATAGGGAACATGTGCAGCTATGGTGCCTAATTTCTGTGCTCCTTCGATGTGAAACATCTGGTCATCGAAGAAGATGTGAGGGCGGATTTTCACCAGGATCGGTCCTTTAGGAGCTCCTGCTAGGAAAAGTGCCTCATCGATCTCCAGACCCCAGCTACGAAGAGTCTTCAGCACTCTGGCTCCAGAGCTTGCCGCGCTTCTGGCTGTGACCAGGAAGGTCCTTATAGGACAATTTAATCGTTCGTTTTTTGCATAGAACTTCTTCTGGAGTTTCCCTAGGTCTTCCAGAAAACCTTTCAAAGGACCCTGAGTATGAAATACCAGAAGCATAGTTAGTGTTTGTCCACAGCTCCCAACACCATTATTTTGCTTTATTCCAGTTTGCTGTCAGTTACAGACGAGATTCCTTTCCCTAATGCTATGCTGTTCAGCAAATTCTCTATGTAATGTGTCTGCCCCCTCACTAAGAATTCACAAATTGGAAAAAAGTTAAAACCATAATCCTGCATGGTATGAGCCGTGGGACACTGCTTTTCACTAAAGCTTACAAGATCTCTTACAAACTTATAACTGTAGTCTTTAATTTTAATAAAATGTTCATTAAAAACACTTTGCTCTGATAAAAAAATACTCAAGGAAATCAGTTGCAGCCTTTCCTTTTTCTAATGATACAATTAAAATAAAACTGTAAGTCACTGTCTCATATATGCAGTTCTCTCAGTGAAGTGGGAGATCTGGTGAAAGGACTCCAGTGGTGGGGTCTTTTGTGTCAAATATGCATTTTAAAGATTATCCTTGAAAAAGGAAATAAATAGGGCAGCCGGCATCCACAAAGAACAATACATACACAGGGGAAACTGGAGAAATACATCAGCAATTAAAATCAATACAGGTTTTGAAAACTCACTGATTCAGGAAGTACAAACCTGTGCAAGAGGCTTATTTTCATTTAGCTGTTCGTGTTCAAAAAATCTGTCTAATCCTTGCTCTTTGACAATCTGTTCTGATTCGTCAGAAAAGAGAACAGCATCCCCATCGAATGCCACCCTCAGCTGTGTATCCGAGTAAGCAACGTCCTTGTTGGCAGTGAACATCGTAGCTGACGCGATGCCTGAAAATGGATCAGAGAACCTCAGTCAGCGTGTCCTGCAAAGTCATTCATCAAACTCATTTGTGGTAACCTTTCTATACGGCGAGCAGAAACAATCACTAAAGCTGATCAGTAATGGATGTTCTTTAACACAAAAAGGACGGAAGCTGTCCCACTGACATAACTTCTTAGACATGCTTCTTTCCGCTTCCATGTAAGAATATACAAAACTGGTCCCCAAGGTGCGCAGCAAATGAGACAAAGCAGAAAATTCCAAGGAGACCATTGAATCAAACTGTTATTTTTTAACTCTTTACAAAACACAGAGGTTGTTTTTTATAAGTCATATCAAAGATAATGACTCTATCAAAACAGAATTTGAATAGAAATGGGTAGTTGTGTATGGGAATTGATTTCTCATAGCATGGAAGAACACAGAAAGGTACAATAAAGTTAGAGGCTGATTAAATTGTCGTTACTACCAGGCTGAAGGGTCAGAGAGAAAAAAATACAGAGAAAAAACCTGATTTTATTTAATTAAGTTAAAAACAGGGATGTTTGCACCACACACCAGCTGTGACTTTCTGCATTCGATGAAACAGCACTACTTTCTGTGAAAGACACACATTACTTTGTTAACAAGCTTAACAGAGAGATAACAAAAAAAAGACAATTCAAACCTGCTTCTATGGCTTCTTGCACTTTTTCAGAGTCTGCCGAGAGGTACAAGTTCGTAAGATAGGCAGTCAGGTAACCAATAGGGCTTTTTCCTCCCGTCATACAGAAACGTTCAATTGTTAAACCTAAAGTAAGAACAGCACAACGAGGTATGACTCCACCGTGACACTACAAACCTTTAAGGGGAACCCATAAAAAGGTATACACCAGCCTACAACCGACTGTGAACTTAAAAAAGAAAAACCTTTCCACTGTAACTCCATCAAGTCAGACAACTTAAACTGACTACAATGTTTGATCCTTGAAAATTTAACACAAAATCCCTCTAAGACAGAAGAATAACTGCTGTGAATGTGTATGTAGAGGGGGCATAAATACCAGAGAACAAAAAGTTTAAGGACTTTTTTTTCTTTTTTTTTTTTTTCCCCAGAAATTATGATTCACACCTGACAAGTTAAACCTAGAGCTTTGGACCAAATTCTGTTTAACACCATCTCACTTATGCTGACACCCCAAAATAAATATAATTCTCTGAGGAACTGGTGTCACTATCAAAGAAGCTGCTTTTACCAAGTTTAGAACAGGAAAAATAGAATTAATTCCTTTTATTATGTAACAGAAGCAGTTCTACAGGTAGTATTTATTTTACTTACCATAATGATTGATGCTGTTTATGAGTCTCACCCCTACTTGGGCATGGTTATTAGTCATCAGAACAATATCAAATCGTTCTTCATCATCAGGGTACAGCTCAAGGAGCCGGGCATTGACATGCTCCAGCGCCTGCAGGTTAAAAACGTGGAAGTCAACAGACAAGTGGAATGGGCCTCAGTTCTTAATCACTGTGGGTTTAGTGATGGGACTGTCTTGAAGGAGAATGTGAAATACCTGATAGTTTAACTTGCTGAACTTGTTTTACTCCTTTCTGCTCTGCTGCTCCCTGCAACTGTTTGACTGGGTTCATTTGAAGGGAAGCAAGTCGGATTCTTTTACAGAGATACAGAATTTTACTTTATCATGAAAATCCTTTTCCTTGGGACACCATGATCATCCAGAATAAATCAATGCATTGCTGAACATTATCACAAACCCTATTAATCCTTCTTCTTTTCTCGTCCAATTGAAACTTGGACTTTCCTGTGCACTTGAAAATTGTTCTTGTGAAATCAAGAAGAAGGTGTTAAGGAATTTGTACATGCAGCTACTTGTTTGTCATGCACAAATGTGAATTTGGGCCACATACTTATGCAAAGATTTACTGACACGGTTCAGGTGATTAGGTGTCAAAGACTGTCCATAAGTAATGAGTGCAAAATCATATCCTGTCAAACATGATTACCTTGGTGATTTCTAATTGCAGTACTGAATGAGATTTTGATTCGAGACATTTTTAAAGGTAATGGGTCAACGTTATAAAACACAGTTTGGCATTATTATTTCCTTGACCTTTCATCTGCTAATCTCCCTCTATATCCATCTGTTCTCTCATTTTATTTAGAATCTTATCCCTTTGGAGTAAGACTTGTTTTTTTCTTCCTCTAGATTTATACACAGACCTCTGCTTTGGGATCTTGGACCTTCAATGGAATTCCTTGGGATTATGGCAATAAAGTCAACAATGAATCATGAAATGAATGCAAGATGGGTTAATTTTCAGAAAGATACTTTAAAAAGTCAGGCCAGTTGTTAAGAATTAAAACACAGATTTTATAATTAAATTCTGAGAATGTCACTTGGAAATGTCACGTGGGAAAACTCTTAGTAAAAGCCTGGTATAAGACTTAAGAAAAAATCTTAGTATGTGTTCATAACCCCTTTATACCTTTATTCTTTCTGTACTGTCTGCTAATACCCTACTGCACTAGCAATTTCTTTAAGTATTATAGAATAAGTGGAAGCGGAGAAGGGGATGCCATTTTTTTGTCCAATGCCTGCACATTTTGCAGCCCAAGGAAATTCTGGCCTGAAATTCAGATTCTTAAGCGCTACAAGCATGAAGTACAAAACTTGTAAGTCAATGTCTTAAAGATTTCAATAAAGGAATACAAGCAAAAATATGTTATTTGTTTTTGCCTTATCTCCAAGTAGAAAGTATCACCCAACAAACCTGCAGTTCTCTACTCTAATGAGTCCTGTGACTGAGTAATTTGTGACTCTCTTAAAAATATAAAGAATTCAAACTCAAATAGCACATTGGAAAGGAACACAGGTCAAGGTGCATTTAGCTGGGCATAGCTAACAGCTCTGATTTTCAAAGTCTGAGGAGTTAAACAGTCAAATCTTGTTTATATTCAAAGTAAATTTGACACTGAACTCTAATCTCTTGATAAGAGGGCTGCTATTGCTAGCTGTTACAGATAGGAAAGAGGCGGTAAATTCACTAGTCACTGTAGCCTCCCTGGTGTACAAAGTTAATTATTTTATGACAATGCTTTTATGTTAAAAACACCCTTACTATGCTTTGCTATAATGCTATTAACATCTATCTGTAATATTTAGAACAGCATGGGTATTGCTATATGTAATTTTCTACTATGTATTTCCAAAAAGTGATCAGCAATGCTGAACTGAAAAAATGAAAATCTGTTTTTTAAACCTCAAGTGTTCTGCCACAACTCCACTGTCAGCAAGTATGACTGCTGATTATGATTTAATAAATTTCCTAAAATTGCTGTGGTAGAACTTATCAAACAATTCTCCGTGGACATAAAATGAAGTCTGTAGATGGCATATTTTCAAATCAGTCTCACTAAAACCTGTGTTCCTCAAAACCATACATATTTTTAGGGCTGGGTTGGGTTTCTTTTTTGGTAATTTCACATGCTTTCCATGCTGGAGGCTGTCTACCTTGGTCATTTCTCTTATATTGTGCAATGAAAGCAAAATATTCCATTTCACCTCTGCTCAAACCCTGTCTCCCAACTAGGGGGTCTATTTCTGTTGCTGGTCCTCAAGAACAATTTCCAGGGTGACAATGACAGTGAGGAAAAATTAAAGCTGACCAAAAAAGAAAAAAAAAAAAAGGTTAATTTCTGAAAAAATAATATGAATAATATTGAATCAACGCTGTCTTTAAACATAGTAGTCTTACTACAAGTGAGACACAAATGGAATGAGGAACTAAGATGTTTTGTTTTTTTAGGGGGAAGAGGTTGCAACAAACTTAATTTGTGGGCCTATCCTAACTGAAAACAGTCTTAAAAAGGGGGAAGGGGCTTCGTGCAGCTTCGTGTCCGGCAGAAAATGCAGGTTTGCTGCGATGTGAAGCAGAGAGGCCGGGGAACACAAACCGGGATGCTGAGGGTAAAACTCGGCTCCTGGTGAGGAGAGCGGTACGTGATCTCCCGCAGGCGTTTAG
>JAHREE010101143.1:0-14231 GCA_033628505.1 Tringa tobata | reverse complement strand
TTCCCGGCGGCTTTTCCAGCTGGGTGCCCGGGGTGGGGTTGGAGCACCTTTCCGTTTGGCGTCGTCTCCGCGCCGGTTTTCTCCGCGGTGGGTGCTGAGGGGCTGCTGCGGCGCCGCGTGTGGCACGGCGCGGAGGCGGGTGCGGCGATGGTGCCTTCCCCCAACCCCGGCTGCTTTCTGGTGTGGTAAAGCACCGGCAAAACGGCAGTGGCCTGACTGGGGGCATTAAGGGAAGCGGGCGGCTGCTCTCGGGGGGCAACGTGCGCTGAGAGGCAGGTGAAGCGGCCCGGCACCACCCAGCCCGGGGCTCCCTGCGGGGTTGGCCGGGGTTGTGCTGGGCCCCGGTTGCCGTGGTGCTCCGCGTTTCTGAACGGCGAGGTGGCTCGAGGCGGTCGCTTCGATCTCGGGTGTAGCCTGAGATGTTCGTGCTGGCTGCCAAAAGCCAGAGTGGTTTTCTGCCTCTCTGCTCTGTGCTTTTCTTTTCCCTGTAACTTGAAGAGAACCTCTTTTTTAACTATTTTTTTCCCTTCTCTCCAAAAGGCTCTTGTTTGTTGAGGACAGCATATGCCAAGTTGGGAGAGGAGACCAAAACCCAAAGTTGTGATTTTTAGCGAAGTCATAAGCAAGGTTCCTTGTATTCCTGCACTGGTTGTATTGCCCTTTGCACTGCCTTTGTCTGAACTACTCAAATTGTGCGCCTTCCAGCCCAAGCACTGGACAGCCAATCGGTAAATTCTGTGTATCATTCATTGCCTCTTGCTGCACATCCTCAGTCCCTAGGATTTGCTATATTACCATCAACAGTATTTATGTAACGTGTTGCAGGTAACACTGTATCTTGTCTTATCTCTTGATCTGTTTTAGAACTTCTGTTGGAAGGACTCATAGGCCCTGTGTTGCTTGCAAACAATCACTGTTCTGCTTGTAAAATAATGTAAAGCTTTAGTTACTTGTTTGCTCTACAGATAACTGTGTTTATTACAGTTCGGTTGCTGTGTCTTTTTTTCAGATCACTATGAAGGCCTTGTATTGTCAGCAGAATTCACCTGGAGAGGAAATGACATTTGTCTTCCAGGAAAGAGTGAGTTCTGATCATAATAGCACTGCTAAATGATTTGGTGGAAGAAAAGAGTGTGGCTGAACGCCATGTGGGAATTGGAACACCTAACTCTTCTGTAGACTTAAAAAAACCCTCGTATTATCCTTGCACACACAGGCAGGTAAATGGAAGTGTGGTAGGTGTATTTTGCCATCATTGTGCAGCACTTGGCAAGACCAGTGCTAGATTTCTCTGTGCAGTTTTAGTGTCCATGCCTTAAAAACAAGTTTTGCAGGCATAACAAATGAGCTCTGGCTTCATATGGATTCACATCTCCTGTTTGGGTTTTCTGGTCACTGAAAAAGTAGAAATATAGCTTGAGAAATTTATCATGGTTGGAGTGTTCCTGCTGTTACTTTCTTTCCGCTTGTGAGTTCTTTGCTCTTAGTGAGGATTGAGATCACAGTGCAGCCTTTTTCTCAGAGGCATTGATAAGTCTTCTTTGTCTAGTTACCTGTTTTCCAACAACTTAAAGGAACAACATGAAGACAACAATTTTTCTGTCAAATTTAGCTGAAACTATTGCGCTAGAGTCTTTGTCAGTTTGATGTAAACATTAATTGGAGATGTGTGTACACATGAGCTTGGGGCATAAGGCTATATAAGGTGTGTCAGTGAGTGTACACTGATGCGGTGAGTGTCTGAACAGTAGAAAAATGCTTGGTTCTGAGGATGTGAACCTGTGTTCTTCAATCTCTTATAGGTACAAAATAAATTACTATAGATACCTATGCACACCTGTGCAATACAGATACCTAAATATACCTACGAGTCATAGATCAAAATGAAACTTTTCTGGTGAGAATCTTGCTTGAGCAGCTGCATAGTCCCAGTAATGAAGCACATCTAAGAAACTGCCTGAAGAGACAGATGCAATGAGATGGGTGATGTTGATATTACAAACATGCATATTCATGGAGCAATCTTAGAACTACTTCAACTGTTTGTGAAATTGTGCTTTTGCTGTAAAGGTCTCTTCACCTTTGTTCTCTTCTTTGTAATGGTTTTAGGAGTCATGTAGCTATAAGATGAGCTAGATCAGCTTACTTATCCAGGTGAAAACTGGTAATGTGAACAAGTTAGTTCACATCATTGTGGTGGCTCCAACATTGCTAGCTCCAGCACAAAAGAGGGGATAGGAATATGTAGATGCTGGCAACAGGTTAGCCAGATGACTCTGGTACGGTCTTAGGTAAGCTAAAGCAGATCTTGAAACTGTACTCCTGCACATAGACTTTGTCTGCCTAATTACCTATTTAAATCTCATCAGTCAGGAAGTGATTCTGCAGGTGTTTATGTAATGACCATCACTATAGAATCATCTTAAATAGAAATAAATACTGAAAAAAGTGAGGAAAAAGAAAGCTAGTTGGCTGAGGAGACCTTAGTACAACAGAAGGTGGATAATAAAAAGTCAGTAGCTTGGATGAAGAATTTCCATAGCAAACCTTACCTTCCTTATATGGTGCTTGGTCAGTTCCTAATAATGACATACTTAAATTATGAAGGCAAGAACCAGTTAACAGCACAAACAATTCATGGTCTCCTTTTGTTCTTAAGATTTGCATTCTTTTATAAAGAAAAGCAATTCTATTACGTACATTGTAACAGTACTTTCGTTCATTGAGGTATGCATACCAAAAGGATAGTTCCAAAAGACAATATAATCTTAAATGTCAATAAATTACATAAGTTCCTTAGATTCTGACTTTTTTTTTTTTTTTTTAAACCAGAGATGTGGTATTCATATAGTTCAACAGTTTAATGGCTTTTCTGTTTTGTGGAACAAAGAGTAAGAACCCGCTTTGGTTTGTTTGAGGAGCAGGAGGTCAGTTTGACTGGCAAAATGCCTTGCAGTTTTAAAGGAACAGCATGTTTAACTCAGCTGGGGTGAGAAAAAGTTCAGCTCAATATTCCTTGGACAGAGGTTACTGCTCATGTTGCTAAACCTAGGAGAAAAGCAACAGCTGTTTCTTGGGAAGAGATTGAAAAAAAAAAAAAAAAACACCAAAGAAAGATTAAACACTTAGGAATGTAACTTAACTTCAAAGGTAGAAACAAAGCACTCTAATGGTAAGTGTTTCACTTTCAGTTCCAAGGGACAACTACGATGCAGTCTATGTATAACATGGAAATACATGGTTTTGCCTCCAGTACCTGAGGTAGCTCTTCAATAGCTGTGTGGAGTCAGCAGTCCAGAACTTATCTTGGCTATTTAAATAATTCACAGCAGCAGTACTCAACTACTTAAAATCATTTCAGATATCAATCCCAGAAACAAGAGTTGAAATAGTAAGGGAAGGCTTCATTAGCAGAACAGTTAGCCGTTATTTGTGGAACTTAACACAAATTCTTATCGGTGCTGTTTCTTTGACACCATCTGGACTACTCAGAAAGTTTGTCAGTACAGTATGTCAGACACTTATGTCAAAATTCTCTTAAAATTCTCCATCACTCTTGCAACATACTTCTAATATGAATGAGCTGCTCTGTTCTGCTTGTTAGACAGACATTAGGGGGATAATTACATACCAAAATCATTTCAGATAAAGGTACGGTATTTAACTTTTGTTAAAAAAACCAAACAAACACCACAACTGAAAAAAAAAAAAAGCCTACTAAAAACTCAACCCAAAAGAAAAATAATGTGTCTTGCTGAGTTTTAGTAAGGTCTAGTGTTCAGTTTGTAATAGTAATCTACCTGTACTCAAAATGGTGTTGTAAATCCAGTGTGATACCAGCTCTCTTTTCCCTGAAAAAGAATTTCTTGTTCTGACTACAAAACAATCTAAAACAAAGACAGTGTGGAAAAGTGCTTTCAAGAGCTTGAGAGGATCCTAGCAGCATACTCATGTTGCATTGTATAATATAACCTCTGTAAATCTGTCCTAGGAAAACCTTCCTCCCACAAGAGACAATGATGTGAAAGTGCAAGTTAGAGCTTGTGCACTGAGCTGGATAGATACAAAGGTATTTGCTTATTTCTTTTTATAAAAGCTAAAGGTGTTTACAGTTTCCGTTGAAGATCTAAGCCAAGGCCTTAGCTGGTAATTGGCACAATTCCATTTATGCCATCTAAGGATACAGCTTTACTGCTGAGAAAGAGGGTGCAGGATTGATGTGGTATTCTTGCATATCTCTTTGAATAAAAAGCATCTGTAATTTGGTTCCTCATTTATGGAGAAAGATCAGTTGTCATTGTGAGTTCTCTTACAGTATAAATCCTTTATATCATCCTCTGCATACTTACTTTAAGTCACAGTTTGGCTTGCCTGTTCATAACTCTGCAATTTATTTTTTTTTTATATGCTTCTAAGTTTAAATACAGAAAATCAGTGCAAAGGTTTTAATATTAAATGAGGAATGTGTGTACTTTTTTCCCCTCGGATAACGTTTTGGTAATGGCCCAACTTCCTTACTGTGAATATCAAACACTGTAAGATTATAATAAATATGCAAATTTTAAGCCATAGTAACAGTGTTGTAACCATTATTTTCATTTAGCTTCTGTCAGAAATTAAACTGGAGAAGGAGCTTCTACCTGTTGGTCGAGAAATTTCTGGAGTTGTATTGGAAGGTAAGTACAATTGTCTTGTTAGCGTATGGAGCAAGAATTAAAGGCTGATAATCCAGAACAAGTAAGTACTGTTGTATGGTATGCCTTCAATAGTAGGAACTATTTGCTTTCTTAATGAGGCTTCCCCTAAGTCAGGAATGGTACTGAAATGAAAGTAAAAAAAGGAACTGAACTGTAATTCCTGCATATGTGTTCAGAGTTTAAAAAAAAAAAATGCACGGCAGCTTTCTAAATCAAATATACTGAGATCTTAAGGTATTACCTGTACATGCTTATCCGTCTTTAACTTATTTGTAAAAATCATTTGTTGGAATATTGAAGACAAAATAATGTTCAGGAATTTCGGCAGTGTTTCACTGATATATCCACCTTTGATGTGTAGTTTAAAGCCTGGATCTTTCAAACACATATACGTGTGTGTACTTGCACATAACTGCTTGTGCATGGGGTGCCAAAGTTTAGTGAATTAAACATTTGGGTTTGTACGTGCATATTTAATAGAAAAAAAACATTTCACTAGCAGGGTATGTTTTTAGTTTTGTGAACTAGTGATAAAAAGTGCTTTCAAATGTATATTCAGTTTCAGCTCTAAACACTTATCTTCATACCTTCTTTCCTCCTTTTCATGTACTCGTGAGTTGGAAGAAAGGTAACCTTTTTTCAGCCAGATGATGAAGTGGTGGGTAAGTTAATGCTTGTGTGCTTTATCAACTGATACAATTAGTAATCTCTTTATAATGAATGGCTGAGGTTATAATTATCACTAAATCTACATTTAGACATTTTTCAAAGATTCAACTGGTATTGCATGAATAAACTCCTATAAATGAGAATTCTATTCTAAAAGTGTTCTCTTAGGGAAGTCTTTTCATTTTAAGAATGGAAGTTCAGGTCCCTAGCTAATGTAATCTGTCATAGTCCTACTGCATTCAGCAAATCTTTGAGATTATACACCTGGGTGTAATTAGCCATGTGAAGTGAGTGTTCTAAAGGCAACTATCTGAATACACACACAATTATTTGTATTTATAACACACACAATTATTTGTATTTATAACACCATCTTCATGTAATTACTACATATATTTTGATTTTTGCGCATGAAACAAAGTCTAGGCTTATATTTCCTTCCTGCCTTCTTGAGGATGATATAAAAATATACTTTTAACTGCTAATGATGAATCTCTTCTTCAAGCGTACTGAAGACTGTTCACTTTCTTCTAAGTCACCTCAATTCCTCTTTGAGTAAAGAAATCAAGAGTGGTCCTAACTTAAACATGAAAGTAGGTTCACCAGTTCTACTGGATTTTCTGAGTTGCCAAAAAGCAATACAGGTACTCAGGTGTTTTGCTAAATACAAGGCCACATTTAAAAAGAAACACTGATTCAAGCTGCTCATTTTCCAGAATCTTCATTTTTACTGCATGTTAGAGTTCTTGAAAGTGGACTTGTCTCCCCTCTAACTTAACCACAGGGAGTCCATGCTTTGTGATCCTGCTATGACATTATTATCAGAGAAGCACATCAGAAGGGCAAGTGGTAGTCACTATACTTGTTTGTTTGTTTAAATCAGACTTCTAGGTCAAAAATCACACAGAAAATGTTTAGAGCTTTCCTTTTGAGGGTAAAGCTGTGGCAGACCTTTCATTTCACTAGCTTAAATTTAATGGAATGAGATGTACGATTATTATTATTTATTCACCACAGAAGGTGTAATAAATTTGGATTTAATATTCCATTTTAGGGGGTACAGAAGTGGCTTTGCTTTGTTTAATAAAGTAGAACAGTTATGGCCAGACATTTTCTGATCTTGCATATGAATTAACTTTAACTATGAATAGTATCATTATTGTGAACAGTATTGCTCATTTGGTTAAGTATCTTACTGACATGCTGCATCTGTTGAATATTTTAAAATAGTATTTGTGTTTCAACTGCCTTCTGTTGTAGCTGAAGGAATACAGTTTCAGTAACTAATTAGGGGAAAAAAAGCCCTCTGAAAATATGTCAAGTGGACCTGAGAAGTCTAAGTGACATTCTAAATGGCTGTGGGAGGGTTGGGTTTTTTTTGTGAATTAGGACTTCATTCCATTCTTGTTAATTCAAACATAGAGTAAGTAGTTTGAATCAGTTGAGCTACTTCATAGTAAATCTGGCATTAAGGGAATGGAGTCTGTACTTGAAAAGCATGGTCATGAAAGCAGCAGATTAATTTTGTCTGAGACTTGTGTTGTCTGCATTTTTCATTCTTGAATACTGAATGTTCGCGACTGCAGGTATAGTCAGTCACATATGGAAATAGGAAGATAAAGAAAACAGCATTAAATATTCTTATCCCTAAAAGAAAAAAAATGCGCTTCTTTAAATACCAAAATCTAATAGCGTTTCCTTTCAAACAGCTGTTCAACCTTATGTGTCCAGTACAGATGCTATGAAGACAAAAGATAGGAGCAAAATATTTCTGTTTTGCTCATCTCTCCTAACAACCACACTTACAAGTTATTGTTGCTGTGAGGTTATATATAGTTAATGAATGAGCAAGTTGAAAAGAGTATGAGCTATTGCAAAGTGGTTTGATGACCTGTGCGTTTAATAACATCAAACTCTCCCAAAATATACAATTGTCAGAAAAATATTTCTACTTGAATTTTACAAAAAAGCCTGTACTTCTGTCAAAGTATCCTTACAAACTTTAACAGTAATAATATGGAAATAGAGTCCTTATTTATGAATCTACTCTTTTTCATGTAAGAATAGTACTGTGCTCACTGGAAGTACTTGATGTGTTAAATCATTAATCTGTTCCTAAAATCATATCAAGAATTGTTTCCCACTTTTAAAATTTTTCTGATCTTTCTTTAATCCTCCAGAGGAGAATTTATTTGTCTATATAATCTATTCTCTTACACATAATCATTTGTTTGGTGAAGAAAAAGACAGTAGTAGAACCTCAGACCAGCCAAAAATCTTTTGGTTTGAGATACGTTCTTGACTTCTTCAGTTACAGTCAGTTGTGTTTGTTGCTCTCAGATTCTTTTAGCAATCAGTTGTGCCATGTTCCTCATTAAAATAAGCACAGGGAAAAATTCTGAGAGTTAAATTGGCCACAAATACTTGGAGATGGGAACCTAAATATAAATGTACCTGCTTAGGTTTACTGGTGGTTAGCCAGTTTGCATGTCAGTTCTTCCATATGCCCTGTCACTGAATACATAAATAATCAATATATGAAAGCCCTACGCTATGTGGGTATTTCTGACAAGGAAGGTGAAAAATCTAATTGTCTGCTTGTGTCAAATGCTTGATGTGTATAGCATACATAAAATAAAGGTCTATAATTCACATTGGAGCTTCTGTAGGCATTATGAGGTACACTAAGGGGGCACAGTTCTTTAAGATGCCATATGTCTTTCCCTCAGTATAAGGATCATGGTTTTGTGAATGGTTTTAGAGACCCTGAAATCAATGTGAGTTGACGGCAATGTATAATGGCTCCTTGGAGGCTCTCTTGAGTGTTAGAAGATAATGTGACTTGTTCCTGAACTTTTGCGTCTGTCAAGAAAATGAATGTCTTCATGTATTATTCATTCTGTGTTTTGCTTTTTCTATAGTACGATGTTTGAAGGCAAACTGTTTTAGGTGCCAAGGTTATTTTAGTTTACTATAAGGATATCTTTCTTAACATTTGAAATATCATATTCTATTAATCATCAAAATACAAATGATGCTTTAGGATAGAGGAGTTACTTCTTAGGGACGTTCTTTCATATGTGTTTATATTTTGTATGTTAAACTGAAGAATTAAGAGGATGACTAAGTTATGAAAGTAAGATAGAGTTGATAGTGATGTTGTAAGAAAGTGTTCTGTTCTGAGATTCTTGCCCTTCTTGCATTATTTCCTAATTGCACAATAGCTGCAGTAGATAGCTACTTTAAATTTTCATTAGCATTATTCCACAGATAAACCCTTGAGAGAACTGCAGATGTATACAAGCACTGTAGGGTAACCATTTTTTAATGGGAATTGTGGAAAACAAAATAGTAGCCAAATTTGCAGAGTATTTCAAGCCAAAGCTCTTGCTTTGTTCTAAGTGTGGTATAAGATTTGGATGGAAGAGGGAAGGAAATACTGTTTTGCCAAGGAAAAAGGGCACATACGTTCAGAAGACTGGACACTACAACCTACTGCTCGTGGATCTCCTTCCTTGTCCAGTGGAGGAGAAAAGCACTGTTATGACCAGAATTTATTTCTTTTTTTTCTTCTCCCTGTTCTTTGTTTGCTTTCTCTGTCTTTCATGGGTGTTATTTTTCCTTCAGTTCCTCTTCTCTATTCCACCTTTTTAAAACTTACACTCACGCATTCTTGCTTGTTTTTCCGCTGCTTCTTTTTGCCCCCTTTTTGCTGCCTTTGCTAACAACACAGAGGGATCAGGATGGAAGACCAGAGGTATCTGTAGTGTGGCTTGGTCTGTTCCTGTCTGCAATACAGGCCCAGAGTGTCTGCCATGGCCCAGAGTAGAAATAGGAGCACTCATCAGAGTGAGAGCAGTGTGAAATGAGTTCAGACATGACCTGACAAAAATTAAGCATGCCAGTAGCAAAAAGCACTCAGTCACGTCCCCATTCTTTCTCTCCCCTTTCATCTCCCCCAAGATGTTTGGAGCATCTTTGGAACCATCTTGTGCACTGTACCCATAGACATTACAGGCTGTTACCTTGCCAAGTTTTTTTTTACCTGTCATAAACGTGACAAGAGGGCAACTGAACCACAGACCAAGAGGGACGAGCGATTTCATGAGGAACTTCTTTTGGTTATAACATCCACTTGTTTGAAATTAAAGGTCTATGTTCAATTATTCTTTTTCAGGAATCTTGCCCCTGGATTCTGAAGAGTCTGGTCTTTGTGAAGTTGTTCTAGTTCATGAGCATTATTTGGGTACGTAGGTAAAATATTTTGCAAATATTTACATTTACTGTATCTTTAGACTTCAGTTTAGCTTTTTCTAATAGGGAGCTAATTAACTTGGACCTCTGGGCAAACTTGTTCTGTATAGCGACATTTTGTCTACTCCACCTTCATAGGTGGAGTAGAAATTTGAATACTATGTACTTTCAAGGGCTTTTTCTTTGCTGTTATCATTTAATGGGTTAAAGTTTTGCCTAAACCACACAAGCTGACTCTTTTCCTTTTTTTCCCTTCTAATTTCCCTTTTTGTTGGTTCATCGTCTTTCTACTTTTTTCCTCACCTCAAATGTCACAAATTAAATGAGGAGAAATTTGCTTTTTTCCTCACTTTAACTCAGTCCAGGAATATCACTTGTGACTTGACTAACAGATGGAATAAAATTAGTAGACTGGAAGCTAGAGAGAGGAATTTTCAGGGCATGAAGATTGCGGAAAAAGTAGTATTGAAACATTCATTTAAATTATTGTTAGTTTCCAGTTCCCCCATTCTGGGCATGGAGTGCTTTCATGTGTAGAATACTAAATTTGGGAATCTCTGTGCTTCTCCCAAGTTTGTTCTGTTACTTTAAGCAAGCTACTCTTTTGCTCAAATGAGTTTGTATTGTTTCTGTGATTGTCCATGAATTCAACCTGCATGACTCCTTTAAATTTGTCTATACCAAAACCAAATCCCTACTTTATTGTGTAAAATACTGTGAAATATCTTCTGTGTTTGTTTTTTTTTAAATATACATGAAAGGTAAACAGTATTATTGATGTTGACTTGTTCAAAGATGCAATCTTCCTGACTAGCTGTGATAGTTTTTTGCAAAATAAGTCATAGCCTCATGGAGATGAAAAAGTAAGGTTTATTCCTTCTAACATTTAAAAGTACAAATAAGGCAAAATGAAATCTAGAAGTCATGTTACCTATCGCTACTTACAGTAACTATAGGCAGAAAATATTTCTGACTTTGTATTACCTTCAGTAGCTTGCTTTGTGCTAAGTAATATGAACTGGCACACGAAGTGATGAGGCTGATGATAATCCCTGGAATTCTTTTCCAGCACACTGATACACGACCCCACATTGTTTATGTTGTTTTATAGCTTCAGTGATTCAGGTTAAACTCTTGATTCCTATGCTATATAGGAAGGGACAGACCAAACTTTTCGAGTACTTTTCCAGTTCTCCTTTCTAGTGTGCCTCAAGAGGATTGTGCTTACTTAGTTCAGTTCTATGCTAGGCTCAGCTAAGCTATGATGATTTTCTAGTTTAGTAACAAGGTCTCTGCTAGATCATGTAAATTGCTTACATTAAACGTGGTGTTTGAACTTGTGATTTCTAGTTAACAGAGTACTTCATTAACGTTACCTCCCCAGGCTTTTAAGTGTGTGGATAGAATGGGAAAACTCTTCAGCATCTTGTAGATAGAGACAACAGAAAACAGAGATGACAAATAATGTTATCTTGACCTTGATCTGTCTTAAAATGTGTTTATAAACTCCACAAGCTGTTTATACCAATGGATTATGAAGTAGAAGATTCTAACCTATAGAGGAAGAGAATTAGGAACTCATGGGTTGGAACTCGCATTGTATGTTCTCTGTGTTGGAATTATCTTTATGAAAAGAAGAGATTTCCTCAAATCATTTCCGTTTAAATATTTTCCTGTTTAAATATTGTATTTCTATTTGAACTTGCTCACAAGAGTGCTGCAGGAGCCAACTGATTATTCTTGGAATAACAATTGCCTTTTCCACTTTGATTCCATGTGGCTGACCTAATACTGCCATGAGCCACAACATTGAAATACTGCCTTTGTGAAGGACATCATAATTATACCTATAGGTGATTTGACTTGTATAATTTTCTTTCATGTTTTAGAAATTGATGAAGTCTAAAAAATAATCCTGAGTGAAATGTCAGGGACTTGCTACCTTTTTCCCCCATCTGTTTTTTTGTTTGTTTGTTTTCCCCAAACTTAGTTCGCAAACCAGAAAAAGTTTGTTGGGTTGAAGCAGCCGGGACCGTTCGTGATGGTGTCCGAGCATACACAGCTCTACACTACCTTTCCCATGTCTCTCCTGGAAAAACAGTCCTTGTAATGGATGGAGCAAGTGTAGGTAACAACTGTGCAGTACTAACGATTTCAGAACAGAAAGATTACCTCTGCCATAAATATCTGTCTTATCACCAGAACAATTGGATTTCTTACAACATACTAAACTTATCAAACCCTGTATTTTACTCCTGGCAGTGCCATTAACTTAATGGATTAATAGGAAAGGCTCTCCTATGTAAGATTCTGAGCCAAGAGTACAATCCTTTACACGTTGTGTGGGTAGTGAAGAGAGGTAGTTCTCTTCTGGTGTTGTATACTGACATAGTTTTACCCGAAGCCCTCAGGTATAACTGGAGGAAAGTGCCTTGATTTTTTTTTTAATTTTTTTTTTCTCCTTTCCCACCACTGCTTTTTAATTTCTCTTAGATATAAATAATTTCATTTGCATTACTGCAATCTTTATTGCTAATGAAGGTGTGGAGCTTGCCTCAGCCAAGATTTGTTAATGTAAATGTGGCTGGGGCTTTTTCCTTGGTAGTGCTTCTTCCTTCAACAAGCAAGCAGGCCCAAAGCTACAAGTTGCAATTGCAGTTACAGTACTTGTATTAATTTTCTTGAAAAGGATGAGAACTAGTTAACTTCTGAAAGTTTTTTTCAGAGCTTCCCAGTTAATTAAAAGATTTTTGTGGCCTCACTTAGAACGGAAGCAGATCTGTGAACGTTCAGATGTGTTGTATTGAAGAAGCTCATTTTTGGATACTCTCCTGACTCCTCCTGAATGTCCTTTGCAATATAATCCTTTTTTAAACTGCATCAAATTGTTGGTGTAAATAAATTCACCTACGTTTTTCGCTTCTACAGCCATTCGGTACAATAGCTATACAGTTAGCACAACACAGAGGAGCTAAAGTAATCTCTACTGCATACAGTCTTGAAGATAAGCAGTACCTGGAGAGGCTTAGACTTCCTGTGGGTAAGTTATATTCTTCAGTGTTAAAGTTTACACTAAAGAATGTCTCAAATTATTTTTTTTTCCTTTTTAGTCTGAAAACTTATTGCAGTATCTGAAAACTGAAACACAATTTTATAAATAGTCTAATTAAATAATTTTAAAACTTATTCTGTACTCCATAGGTATTTAATTTCTGGTCTAGGTGTATTTCATGATCTTCTTATTCTTCGTTTAAATTGCAATGGCTGTCTCTCAGGACTTTCCATCTCACACAATAGTACTTGAGTGCGGGCTTTTGGCCTAACTATTCAAGAAGTCTTTTCGTCTTCTAAAATTGTTGCTTGTGAACAAGAAGAAAGCATTATTGAATCACCAGTATCACAGTGTGTAATCTAGGTACCTGAGCCAGAGTTCAGATAGAGATACAGAATTAATCAGATTCAAATTACTTCTAGTAGTATTTTATCAAGCTGTGTGGCAGCTCAGTTGCAAGTACTGTCATAACTGTAGCTGGACACTCAAAGGCTCTGCATTTTCCTATTTTTGAAATAGGCTTTACATTAGACATAATACTTGGATTCATCTATGACTTCTTTCTTTTCTTTTCTTTGATACTTAAGTTTTTGGGGGTTTTCCCTCAAAATAACAGTGCTATTTGGAGCCTGGGAAAAAGCTCTTATGTAAAAGCTACTAGCATTCTTTCCTGATGAGACTTTTTCTTATTTCAATGCTGCAGAGTGGAGGAAAGTAGAATATTTCTTTATTCAGACAGTTTTAAAATGGTATTGCAAAGTCCAATTTGATTGCAGTCCATGAACTTTGTCGTACAGTGTACAGTAACCTTTTGCTTAACAAAAGGTTAAAACTAGCGTCTGATACTTCCTCCTCAAAATGCCAAGACTGCCCCAATATAATAACCAAGGTTTTTTTCAGTGTATGATTTCTGTTGTCATTCGAAGAAGTAAGAGTAGCTGTCTCTTGTAAGAATATCTCTGTGGGGAAAGCACAGAGATAGGTGTATTACAGTCACATCAATCAAAATATACATGGATTAAGATGAGATCCGAATAAAATGATAATGTCAAGGTTAACTGTCCCTCTGACTCCCTTCTCCTTTGTTGTTTTGCATAGTAATATTGTTAGCAGTCTTGACTTTCCAAATGGAGAATCTGAGCAGTTTTCAAATCTCCTCTCTTGATCTTAGTGATTCGCTAAAATCAGGCATTGCTGAATCGCAGGTGCACATAGTATTGTCCTTGTGTTCTCCCTGCTGGCTCAAGAATAGTAAGCTAGTAGAGGGATGAAATAAGACAGAGGGCTGCTCTTTAGACACAGAGAGAACAGAGTTCTTGTCAATTTTAATTCCTTTCTGGCTCCCGAGAACAGAACTGGCAGTGGAAGCACAGAGACAACATAGTGTGCATGTGCATTCTGGGGCTGCACGTTCACACACATCTGCAGTGTTGGGGAGTGATTCACTTCCAGCCTACCAAGTGAGCATTTAGCTCTTCCAGTAGTGGCTTTGGAGTGCTGATAATGCAGCAGGAAGTGGAGTGCCGTGCAGAGGTTATTACACAAGAGCAGGGAGAAAG
>JAHREE010101137.1:0-11471 GCA_033628505.1 Tringa tobata | reverse complement strand
GGCACAGCGACGCAGCCCAGCCTGCCAGCGGGAGCCAAGTCCTGCCCGGGGAGACGGGGAAGCACCGGGAGAGCCGAGGCGGCACGAGGAGGGTTAACTCCCAGCCACGGGAGCAGAAAATGAGGTTCCAGTTATTAGTTGATTTATTGGTCTGTCCTCAATTGGCACTCAGGACTCAGAAGAAAATGTTCCACTCCAAAGCATTAAGCATCTTCAAAGAGCAGAAGCATTAAAAATTGAAATCATAAAATAGACATGTAAATATAGCAGAGGTAAACGGGGCAGCGCGGAGGGGAGCGGAGTGGAGCCAGCGGGGCAGGGAGAGGGCTGCACTGGGGAGATGGAGCCATGCTGGGGTGGGCTGGGATGGTTGTGCCCCCCCCTTCCCAAGTTTTGGGGGGGATAACCTACGGGAAGCTCTGGATGGCTTCACTGTGTGACTGCCCTGCTCCCGTTGCTCCCCTGCCCTATATACGGTACCCTAAAACATGTAGGGGTTTATACCCAGGGCTTCTCCTTCTCCCCCTCCAGTCTTTCCCAAAGAGGGGGAGCAGGGACGGGAAGGACAGAAGGGATGGAGAGGACAGAAGTGGTGACGACAGGAGACAAGCAGGGAATCAAAGCAGCAGCCACGGGGCTGGCAGAGCCTTCCCAGCCCGGGGGGGGTGTGAGCTGTGCCAAGCCTCACTGGGTGCCCAGGCGAGGCTGCAAAAGTGGAGGGGTGGGCTCATGGTGAAGCAGGGCCAGCAGCAGCCGTTTGGTGGGGTTTTAGGGCAGGAAAATCCTCTCGGAGTGTGGGCAGTGACCCCGGAGCGGGCGTGCAGCCCCTCTCCCCACGCCTGCCAGCAGTTCACCCGGGTCGAGCGCAGGCGGCAGAGTCACCCAGCCACCCTGCTCCACGTCAGGGGTCACAGCTGGATGGCAAAGCAATGCCGTCATCCCTCCGGGCAAGGGTGGCTTTTCACCCGCAGTATTTCACAGAAAAAGAGACAAGCACTCCCGGGAAGGAGCAAGGCAGAACAGATTCAACCTCGTCTAATCCATTCCGGCCTGTGGGGCAGATGGATGCTTCCACCCCTCTCAAATTCCTGGCCAAAGGAGAGGACCCATTAGGCATGTCCAAGCCTGGGGACACGCTGCTGGTCCCTTCCCAGGCATGGAAGGAGGGAAGGAACCTCAAGCAAGTCCTTACCCCTGCGTCACAGCCCCTTGCTGAGCCCGGGAGGTGCAAGGGGGGAGCTGAGAACTGCTTCACGTGTTGCTCCAGCATCTGGCCCAGCATAAGGCACCATCTGTTAGCAGGGACAGCAAGCCGGGGGAAAGATGTGGAGGAAAGAAAAGGGAGGGAAGGGAGGACACAAAACCTCCTTGCCATGGTGGGAATATACAGCTGGCTGGGGACTGGCACGTGGGGACAAGCGTGTGGCTCCTGAGCCTTGTGAGCAACAAGTGATGCACTCGGCTGCCTGTTTACAGTATTTTCAGAGCTACCCACAGAGGTACCAAGCCCTCCTGGCTTGCCACTGCTTCTCAGGAGGGTGGTAGATACTCAGCCACTCTTCAAACCCCCATCAGATTATGCTCAGGGGGGTTGAACCTCCACACACAAGAAATAAACCCCTTCAAGAACCAACTAATCAGCCGAGAGACGGAAAACCGAAAAACCGAAATGCCAAATTGCCAAATGCCAACAGCTGCCCAAGCTCCTAACCTTTAAGACCTCTAAGAAGTGCAACCATCGTCTTGGTAAAGGTCTCTGGTGAAGACCTGGGGAATCACCGTGTCCCTTCAGGGACTCCAGGACTCTGGAGTGCTCAGCAAGAGGGACCACCACCCCTGCCCCTCGCCATGCTCCAGCACAAACCTAGCTCTCTTGGCACTGTACCTGGTTTTTTTCCCCCTACACGCAATTTTATATATATTTTTTTTTTTAATTTTTTTTTTCCACCTTAATTGGGAGCTCGTTAATTATCCCAATGCTTCGCGGAGGAAATAAACAGCAATTAGAGAAATAAGTGGTATTTTTACTCCCTGGCACTCTCGCAGCCCTCCCCGACCGCCTCCCATCCGCGGCTCCCACACGGGCACATGTTGCTGCCTGCTCCGGCGCTGCTGCCCGAGCGCTCTCCTCCGTCTGTTCCCCGGGAGCAGGGCGCTGCGGTGGTGGGCTGCCTTTCTCTCCCCCGGGTAGGAAGCGTTACGGCGTGAAAGCAGCAGGCTGTCCCGCTGTAATCCCTTTTAAAAGTCGTAAATTGCTGAGAAAAGCCAGTTTGCCTGCACAACAGAAGGTTAGCGTGCTTAAAGAGAGCACTGGAACTGTTTGTATTAATCAGAACTGCTATAAAGAAAGCATTTTAATTAACATAATTATCCCGTTTGAGAGACGCAGCCCGCACCTCACAGATACTTTTCAAACTAAAGATGCGGGCTGTCATAGTCAGTCATAATTAAGCAAAACGAGCTGCTTTACCTTGCTGTACATCTCCCTCCTCCCATCCACATGCTCCCCTTTTCCTATCGCGCTCTCTGCAAGGCAAGAGGAGACAGCATCGTGCCATGGGGGTGGCAGGGCACCCCCTCACCCCCCATGCCCCCATCCCTGCATCCCTGCCTCCAGCATGGACCAGTGGGGGTTAAGCTCCATCCCAGCCAGCAGTGCCAACTCCGGGCACAGACCAAGCCACCAGCAGGCAACCTGGGAGATGGAGGTGGCCATAAAAAAAAAAAACACACTCGCAAGATTTGTAGGACTTTGTTTCCAGCACGGTCTCGCAGTCAACAGATAAAAGATTTATTCTCGTTGAAGAAGACAAAAAGAAAAAACATAAAAAGCCTGGCTCTGGGCCGCCCGCCAGCGTGGAGAGAAAGGAGCAGGGAAAAGGAATAAAAGCAGGCGCGGGCAGGCAACTGTGCGGGTCTGGGTTTCTCCAAGCATCCCAGAACTGAGCCAGATCCTGGAGTCGGCCAGGAGCTGCAGCCTCCATCGGCAGCCCTCCTCCTCCTCCTCCTCCTCATCCTGCCTGCAGCACGAGGCAGCACCATATGCCTTAGGCAGCATCTTTTATGCTTCCTCCCGCCATAGTAACGGGCTCAGTAGCCCCCATGGCACGTCCCTGCCGACCCTTCGCCCCCCACCCTGATGTCCCCCTTGCAAATGGCACGGTGGGGCAGGCAGGCTACACAAAGCGAGCAGGGGTCACCTCCAAACCCACCGTTGGGTGCTTTATCTGAGACCTCCTGTCCCACCAACACGTGCTGGAGCAGGACACTGACCTAGGGCTGAGGGCAGCACCTTCAGCAACCAGACAAAGTCCCTTCAATGGCAGCACCTTTCAGTGTTTTAAAGGATGTTCCGCTATTTTGCTGACATCTCACCTTAAGGTGCAGTATAATAGACTGTTAACAATTAGTGCTTTTAATTAAAATCTCCTTTATTTATAAAGGATGGCTCTGAGTTGACAGGTCTGCCCTGTCACCGCACAGCACCACTGGAGACGCTGGTGCCGTGTCATTAACACAGACTCAGTGTCACAACCTGAGTCTACCTCCAGGTAGAACAAGGCAAAAACATTTCAAAAGAGGGGATTTTTAGGTTGTTTTTTTTTTTTAATTATTCTTTTTTTTGGCATGGATTCCTTAAGAAAACAAGGTTTTTACAAATCACGTGCTCCACGTGTTGTCTGTCTCCCCTAATTACTCTCCAACTCAGCAGTCAAATTCAAGAGCGCATGAGTGACAGCTGGAAATCTCAAAGATATTAAATTCCTGAAGGTTTCATGGAAATAAGCAGGTGGATAGAGAGGAAGAGGCCTTCCCCGGCTCAGCTGAGCCAGGTTGCGGCAGGAGCCCGGGTCTTGCAATCCACATGGGAGAAAGGAAAAGCATAAAAGCCCCGATGATGCAGGGAAAAGGCTGAATCAGAGGATGCATCTTGCTAGATATTGAAATCAGTCAATCTTCAGGTATTAGCCCCTGGAAAAGCAGGCATCTGCAGCGCCGATCGGCACGTTAACAACCTGTTTCCAAATAGGAAATGCAATTTCCGTGGGAAACTCGGGTTTTCTTGGTGGAAGAATTAAAATATTCAGAAAAAAAAAGAATAATCAAACACGCTTTTCTACTTTGGTTCAACACAGACCGACCTATTTCAGGTGACTGCAAGAGACAACAAATTTTGGCTCCCATTCAACTAAACATGCTACATCCCTGCTCCACATTTTCCACGTGCCCTCACCTCCCTGGGCTGGAAATGGACTCCACATGCCCCATGAACACATGAAGGACCATGGCTGACAACCCCAAACGTTCCCTTTTGCAGCAGTTGGATGTTTCTCTTTAAATGCCATATTGAAAAAAAAATATTTTTATTTTTCCACTCCTTGGTTTTCCCCCAGAATGAAAAGGCCCCACCAACCCTGTCCATCTGGGAGCCACCATGGAGAGTCTAGAAGCATCTTCTGCAAGGAAACTTCGCTGGGCATGGGTCAGTCCTTGTGGCAGCTTGCTGCAAGTGTCCCCAGGAGAGCTGGGACAGGGACACAAAGGGCAGGGACAGCAGAGCAAAGCCTCGGGCTTGCTGCCGTGAAGGGTTTTGTGTGGTGCACGGGAGGGTTTTATTTGCATGCAGGCTGTGAGGCACCCACTTAGAGATGTCTCAAGACCTACTTGTAAGACCAAATAAAAATAGACCTCCCCTGGTCCTGGATGGAGAGAGCTGAGAAGGAGGCTTCCAAAATTGGGTTCTCTCCCTGCCTGCGCAGAGGATGGGGTTGTGACACCGCGGAGAAGCTGTTTGTAGGTCTCTGTTCACAGGCTACCAGATAGGCAGCATCACCCTCCCTCAACCAGGGCATCTGCCTTCCCCGAGCTCCCAATCCCCGGTATAAATAGGACTCCTTGCTGGAAGCATTGGGGCTGGTGGCATTGACAGGGGAGGTTTAGACTGGACAGTAGGAAAAATTTCTTCCCTGAAAGGCTTATCGAGCACTGGAAGAGGCTGCCCAGGGACGTGGTGGAGCCACCATCCCTGGGGTATGCAGATGTGGTGCTGAGGGACACGGCTTAGTGGTGGAATGGGCAGTGCTGGGTTAGCGGTTGGACTTGATGATCTTAAGGGTCTCTTCCAACCAAAGGGTTCGATGATTGCATGGCCCCATGACAGCTCTCCCAGCCACATCCCTTCTCTCTGCTGCCCCACCGCCGGCCGGGCAGCACCCACAGCCCCCCCGGGAGCCTCCCCCCACTCAGCCATCCCGCAGGCTCCTCTCATCGCAAGCCAGAGCTGCGGCAAGATGAAGCGATGCTCATAAACGCCTTGGAAGAGAAATGTTAACGAGCGCCGAGCGCAGGGCGAGAAAAGCCCTTAATCGCATTAACTCCGCTGCCAGAGCTGATGAACGTCCCCAAGCCCCAGAGCCCCATCCAGCCACAGGGCTGGGGAGAGCTGGACCCCGAACCGCTGCCCCACCGCAGGCAGGAAGGTGGAAAACGTCAGTCAAAGCCAAGCTGATCCCTTCTTTAACCTCCAACCAGCATTCCCTGCGAGCTGACGGGGCCTGCGCCGGGTGCCCCTGGAATCTCGGGTCTCTATGGGATGCTCTCTACCCAAGCAGGGGTGGGTGGCCGTGCCAGGCTCCCCTGCCCGCATCCCCCGTCAGTTTATGCTTCGGCTGCATAAATAAGTCACATGCCAGGTTTTTATACTGGGCACTCATTTCCGAGCTTGTGTAACTCTCTGATTTTTTAATTTTTTTTTATTTTTTTTTTTAGTGCGGCCAGGAAATTGCCGTATAAAAATATAGGTACAAACATAACGGTTTTCCTCAGCCAAAGAGCCCCGTGAGCGGTGCCTTTCGTGGCGCCCTGCCTCTCGCTCCCTGCGCACGCCGAGTGCACGCACACGCGTGCCGCTCTGCGACACACGGGGACATTTTTTACGGTGACAGCCTGCCGCTCCCCCTTGGGGGAAAACGTGGTTTAATTTTTAGTACAACCTCAAAAAGGAGACCAGCGAAGCATCTCTCCCATAAATTTTGTAAGTGACATTTACTTCTCCGTGCATTATCGCTGCTGATGGACAAACCTTGAGTTTAGGGTTTTGGTTCAGAGGAGCAGCCATCTTCTCCTGCCAGCTCCGCCGGGATGAGGTGGTTGTTGCTGAGGCACTGCCTGGAAGATCTCCAGCACCAGAGCCCCCTTCTCCATCCGAGACCACAGCCCCCCCTACACACCGTAGGGGGCTCTTTGAGACTCATTTTGGCTTCTGGAGACCCCATCTCTAAAGAAGCCCCCACTCACCCTTGCCCGTGGGCCAAGTATCAGCAATAACATGGCAATGCTTCCCGCCCAGTCTCATCAGGTTGGTCCATAAAAGCATCCCTGGCAGGCTCAGATCCCTGCCCATCCTGGCCGGAGTATACTGGAGTCTGCTTTAAGAGCGCAATAGATCTTCCTGGTCACCGAATCCAGCTCCCTGCTACCCGCAAGCCTGCCAGGTTTCAATTTGAATACACATAAAAATATCTCAACAGCTGGGTGTTTAATTACAGGGACTAGAAACCAGGCTCCACAGAGTCATATCAGGTTATTCCAGCTCCCTCGAGCTGGCTTCGGAGCGTGCCAGGACCGGGTTGAGGAAACAAAAACCACACCGAAGCCCCAAAAGCAGAGCTCAGAGGAGCCCGGCCGGGTGCTTCGCAGTCCAGCCCTCTCCAAAACGTGGGTGCAGGGGGGTTGCCTTGCTGGGTGCACGGGCAGAACGCCATGATTTGTGCCTGGCCAGAGGGAAATACAGGATGCCACTAGGATCTGTACAGATCCTACAAAAGACAGGGGACAGGAGATGCCATGAAGCCGCCTCTGCTGCCACCCCGATTGACTATCATGAGGCTGGGCTACACCCCAAGAAACGCTTCCAGATCCTTGGCACCAATAAAAGATCGAAGGAGCAGAAACCAGAGGGTTGATAAGGGACAATTACATCCGATGGAACTTGTGGCACAATTATCTGCACCTAGGACAATGCAGGTGGCAAGTTCCCCGATGACAGCCCTGCCACCAGCAACTCCTTGAGTGTTGCCCCGGCTGCTGGGACATGGGGACCTGCGCAGACATTTCATTTGAATTTTTAGGGAGCGGGTCCTTCAGAAACTGAACTCTGAGTCCTAAAAGGCTTGGACGCCTCTGCAGCAATCACTGCAGAGTGTGGCAGAGGACTTCAAAATCACTGCAATGGGCTTTCCCCAAGCTCTGGCAGTGCCTGGAGACTGGGAAAGCCTTTTCTTTGGGCAGACGAGCCCTTACCTCCTCTGAGGTGGCTCAGCATCCCCCAGAGCTGTGCTCCCTGAGATACCTCGTTCTGCCATGCCCTAAGCAGTGTCCTGAACACCCCCCCAGCCAAGGAGGTGGCAAACGCCAAGGGTAGCCACCGGCGGCTGCCCTGGCTGGGCTCCAGCAGCAGGTCCTGCCCTGTCCCAGTACCAGCAGCAGCCCAGATGCTATATCGAGACCTGGGACTGCTCCTCGCTCTTCCACCTCAGACAAACCCAAGCCAAAGGCACCTCACGGAGAGGCCCAACATCGCCGTTCTCTGCTCTCAGACCCCCGAGGAGCGCTGCCTGCCACCCTCTCAAGATGCACTTTGGCAACCCCAGCAGTTATTTCCCAGGCTGTTGAATCATTTCTCATCACCACGCGCCTCCGACTCTCCACGTAACGTCTCAGCTGCTCCCCAGCTCCTCCCCAGCATCTCCACCCAAACCCCTCGTGTTTTGGCAGAGGGATGCCTACGAAGCCTTGGCTTTGTCCCTGACTTAAAAAAAATATAAGCTAATATCAGTAGAGTAAGGCAACCTGGTGAAGCAGGCACCCTCAGCAAGGCTGAGCAACACTGATCACCAGCACCCATCACCAGTGGCACCAGGGTGAGTGGTGGCACCCCTGGGAGCACTTTCCCCGGCAGCAGCGGCTCGCTCTAAGCATGTGGCCGACCAAGAGAACCGTAATTCTTCCTCTGCATTGACCAAAGGCTGCATCATACCCGGCAGGCTCCCAGGGGAGTAGAAATAAGGATGAACATCAGGTCGAACACGTCTCCTGCTCCCAGCCATGCACACATCTGCCTCTCCCAAGAGCTGGGAAATGCAGTCACAAGCACGGCCCCAAAAACCACTCCAAAGCCTGTGGATGAGGAAGGAGGACAACCCCACGCTCGGACCGGCAGGCTGCAAGGTCTGAGGGTAAGACTCCGAGATGCTCCGACTGAGCTTCCCCTCCCATCTTGCTCCACTGCCCACGACTGCTACTGCCTGTTGGCCAGAGACCCCACGGGCCATCACGGGCACGGGTCAGAAGAAGACCCAGAGCACCCTTTTCCCCTCCCCAAAACGCCGTGTTTGTCTGAAAGCCAGCTTGCTGCAAGCGTTAAGGGAGCCCATGCCCTTATGAGTTAAGATTTAAATTTTTAACAAAAGCAATTCAGTGTTTTGTCTGGGCGAGCTGCTGGGAGCACCCAACAGCTCGATTTTTATTGATAAAAGCCTTTTTTCTCTAAAAACATGGAACTGGTTCTCCCCATGATAGCAAAACATGGGCAACGCAGAGCCTCGCATCACAAAGCACAACAGTTTCCCTGCATTTCTGCTGGGCCACGAGGTAAAAAAAAAAAAACAACCACATCTGGCAACGTCTGCAAAGAGAGTCCTCGTGAGCGAAACCCGCAGAGAGCAGTGGTTGCCAGCCTCCTCCACCAGCTGGGAGCCCAGTGAAGCACGCCATCAGTCACCGTACGGGCCGTAAGCAAGGTGCTTTGCTTTGCCCTCTGTTATTTTGCATCCCAAAACAAGCATCCGCTGTGTTGTCGGCAGCCTCCTGCGAGCTCCAGGAGAGCAGCCCCAGCAGACCCTTTCCAAGGTGCTCCCATCGACTACGGAGCCCAGGGAGGGGGGGGACACACACGACAAAGCAATCAGGGAGCAGACAAGCAACACGCGACTTTCCCGTCGTGGAGGGACTGCTGGGACTTGCTGGAAGGCGTCCAATTAGTTAACGAGCACTCCAGAGCCGAGTCTGGTCTGGAATCAGTAATTAATTGCCACAAGACAAGCCAGAGTGATTATATTGGAGGAACCTGTGTCTGTGCTAGGGATGGACCTAGGAAAAAGAGGGTCTGCCCAGCCAACCCCATATCGAAATGGAGAGGAGCTGCTGGCAACCAGCAAGCAGGTTGATCTGGATCCTCCAAAAAACGTGCAACCCCTCTGCAATATCGGGGGCAAAGCCCACAGATGGATCCCACCCCAAATGTCTTGGCACAGCTGAGGGTCCCCGTCCCTGGAGCTGGTCCTCTGCATCCGTACCAGCCCAGCTGCAGGCAGGCAGCCGGTGAAAGCTTTGCTTCTGATGAGCAGCGCTGTAGTAATTAAGCGAACAGGACACATCAGCCCCGGCTGAGCACCTCCTGCTTCTATTGTCCACAAACCTCGTGGTTTTGGAAGTCCTGGAATAATTTCTTCACATCCACTAGTTTCCTGCTCCAAGTTCTTGAGCATCCTCCAGCACAGGAGCTCCCAGGTCCGAGGTGGCTCAGATGAGCCAAGCTGTCACCAGCAGCGTTAGCCCTCCTGGACCGCATCAGTCCTCCCAGACACGAACAACCTCCTGCCAGGTTCTCCTGGTTGAAAATCAAGGGCTGAGCTCTGGGAAGGAGGAGAAGACCTCCTTCCAAGGCGTCTGCTCCCAGCACCCGCCGCTCCCCGGCACAGGCCACCTCTCCGGAGCGTGTCCCCACGCGGCAGGAGCTGCGGAGCGGCTCTGCATCCAGCCCCTGTGATAAATTAGCTGGAGATTCAGGCATTTCGCGCAGCTGCCTCATCCTCTGCCGGCATGACAATGTGATTAATTTTGGGTGCGGATGAAGCTCATTTATCAGAGGCACGTGACGGCCGCGGGGGCTGCAGGGGCGTGCGGGGAGCCCCCAGGACACGGGGGAAAGCGGGAGCGGAGGCAAAAGGCAGGAGGGAGGGAGGAACCGAGCCCAGGGCATCTCCCAGGAAGGCTGTTTGCCACATTGGCTGGCGATTAAGCACGCTGGGGGAGAAGAGCCCCGCGTGGGAAGAGAGCTTTTATCTCTGCTGACACACATGGCCGCGTCCGGGGAGAGGTGTGTAACGGGAGGGGTGTAAGAGGATCGGGCAGAAGCAGCCGTGAGCCTATTACTGTGCTTCAGGAGAGGCAATTCTACCACTTCTCCCCAAGCTGCCCCTTCCTCCAGGCCATTTTCCACCTTCTCCTCTTTTCTGGGTGGTCCTGTCCTGCCTGTCCCCACTCTGAAGCCAGACACGTTTGCTCCTCGCTGCTGGCAGGAGCGCGGCCAGAGCTGCTCCTGCAGGGATCGCCTCGGAAGGCAGAGCTGGATGTTCGCTTCCCAGTGTAACATGGCCCCGACACGGAAAAATCAGATGGTCGGTTCATCCATCCCTCGACTGGAGTTTCTCCACACGTTCAGAGTGTCATCTGGTGTTAGGCACGAGCTGCCAGCTCCAGGCTGCGCGTGTCCACCACGGGAATCAGGAGTCTCTGCACAGTTTCAGGGCGAGGGGTAGTTTTTGGGGTGAGCCAATACTATGCCAGATGCTCTCCGGTGAGTCGGGCGTGCAGGGAGAGGGTATCAAGCCAGTCCCTCAGGCACCAGGATTTACAACCCCCCATGCCACCAATACCAGCCGGGCATGGGACAGGGTCCCCACCCCGGGCCAGCTCTGTCCCAGAGCAAGGTCACACCAGAGACACCCGAAACCCTGAGACCACCATAACCCTCCTCCCTTTGACATTTTTTAGGCTCCAACCAGTGAACCATTTTCAGCTAAAGAGAAGAAAAACCCTGGAGTTCAACGGGGCCACGCGAGCTGTGACAACAGTGACAAATCTTTGGGGCACACGGCCGGTGCCAACGCCTTTGATGGGACTCAATTATCAACCCGACGGGTAGCATCAAACAGAGAAGCTGCTTTTTTGACAAATACGTGGGGTTTTTTTTAAAGAAAACATGTCAAGGGGGCAAAGGCGAAGACGACGCAACACACGGCAGCCCTGCTGCTTGCAAGACAGTCCTGCTAATTTATCCCAGCACAGAAGCGGAGCGAGCCCTTTCCGCCGGGGTAAATGTATGGTTAGAAAACCAGCGGGGACTTCGGAAGCGTGAAAATGTCAAACACAAAGTGGCACAGGGCCCTGAGCCCAAGAAAGGGGAAATTTTACGCTTTTCCCTGATGGGTCCTGGAGAGGATGTCCCCCCAGGAGAAAGCAAGCAGGGCGGCTGGTGGGAGAATGGGTGGCCCGAGAGGAGCCCATCGCTGGAAAGGTTAGAGGTGACAACGCCAGCTTGCAGCCAGAACTTCAGCCTCTGACTTTCACCTTTCTTCCAGGTCCTAAATGCTCCTCTAAGCCTGGCTCCTCTGCAGGGTCCCCAGGGA
>JAHREE010101113.1:0-12065 GCA_033628505.1 Tringa tobata | reverse complement strand
AGCGCGTTACCGCAGGGTCCTCATCAAACCCTTTTACTTTCCACACCAAACGAACCGCTCCTGCCTCGGCGCGGGCTGGCAGGGGAGGTTATCCTGGGTTTCAAGTCTATTGTTAGAGGAGAGGGTTTTGGTATTTGCTTTTAATTAAGATTAAATAGTGGGTCGTATCTGGATCCAGAACACGCTCTGTTCTCAAGACACAAAAACATCTATCGGAGAAATAAAATTACCTCCTGGATTTCCAGGAAAGCCTATAGATGATCCTCCCCTGATCTCCCAGATAAAGACAGAGGTGCCACTGGGCAGCAGCATCCCCATCCCGAGCCCGACCCCCTGCCCGGGGCAGGCAGCTGCCCACACCCTGCCTGCCACCGCCCGGGCCACCCGTCCTGCCCTGGAAAGGGCAATAATGGCTCCAGATCCACGCGGTCCTGCCTCTTGCAGGCAATAGATGTATTACAACAACTGCAAGGCTTGTTGAAGACCCTCTCGCGGAGAGAGCTGCTGAAGTCTGCAGGATCCATTATGGCATAGAAAAACAAAACAAAACAAAAAAAAATAATCAGAGACAAAAGGAGAACCCTCCAAACGGAGAGTTGAGGAGAACTTCTGCCGCGGGATCCTCCTGCGTGCCCCGGGGTCAGCCCCACCTCAGGTCTCACCAGGTTTGAGACAGGAATCAGCTTTCTTCAGCAGCGGTGTTTTAAGAGATAAGCCATCAGAGGGAACGCCAGGCGCTACCGAGAGTAACTTCACTTTAATAAATAAAAAATAACCGAGGCAGCCACTATCGGTTAGAGATATTAATCTACTTTTTTTTTTCCAGATTGAAAAATGTAAATCAAGCAGAGCTGCCTCGAGCCAATTTGCAGCTCTCACTGTGAAAATAACCTGCACCACTTGATGGTTTTAAGAAGTCTCACATAAAATGTAAATGGGCACAAAATGAATATTCCAGATACAAAATAAATACTTGTGGTTGTGCACTGTGTTACAGCGTGTGCGTTTCACTCCTGCCTTCCATCAAAGACCCGTCCTCCATCAGATGGAAACCTTTCTGGGCTTCCCCTGAAATTCAGATTCCTCCTACAGACTGAAAATAAAATCAGGCTGCTCACCAAGACAGAAATGACCAGAAAGAAAAGACAACTGATTTGCATTGATTGCGCTGCCACATGTTCTTTTTGTACCGAGGGCTTTACAGGTATTAATTAACCCTCCCTGGCTGGGCAGCAGGTACAGGCTGTCATGCAAAGATCGTGTCATCTAAGCACATCTAACCATTGCACCTTCCACCTATAAGTTGGCCATAAATCCTTTATAGAGTAGTGAATTCTCCTGATATTGTAAATATCCCCAAAACTGAAAACAAAGAGAGATGAAAGGACCCAAACCGATTCCTTCTCTTCCTCCCCACTGCAGCACTGCACAGTTTAGTAACACCCCCAATTTTTTAAAAAACTTTTATAGGTTTTTCAAAGCTTGTTCAGTGACATAAGTTTTATCTCTATTGCTTTGTAAATCTTACAATGCAATGGGTTTTTTCATTTGTTGGGTTTTTTGTTGGGTTTTTATTTTTTTGAGATCTGTGCATCTAAATCAAAACACAATTGCGATGCAGCCCACACCAATCAGGAAGAACACAAGCTGGAGAATTCAATTAAAATGCTAAATTAATTCAATTGAATAAATCCTGTTAATGACACATTTTTCTATCAGCAAATTAAAGGAATCTCAGAACTTTTAAAAAGATGATTGGTGATGAATAATCCAGAAAGACACAGCAAGGGCACACAAGATGCACGACTCCAGCAACAGTGCAAATGAGATGAAGGACCCATTTCAAGGAGGAAAACATCACTGATCCCAGGCATCCTCAAGCAAAGAAATTTACCCCCTCATTACCTGCAACGAGCTCAAGTTTTTCTCCAGGATCTCCCTCTGAGTAGAGTTTTGGGTGGCAACGGTATCCGATTTGACTGATAAGACTGGCTGGGAGAGCAACCAGATCCCGTCGTATGAGGACACAGGAGCGGTTCTCCAGTGGGATCTGCTCTGGCTTCTCTTGAGCAACTTAAAAATTCAAAGGGAAAAACATTAAAACAGTTTATTATCCAGGCACGACATGAACAGAAGGAGAGATTTTGACTTTTTCACATAGCTCTTGGAAATATTCCTCCCTCCAGAAGTAAACCCTTTGCCGGGGCTATTGGCTACAGGGCAGATGCCACCTGACAGCATGGGAAGATCTCCCGGTCTCCCTCACCACCTCCCACAGCCATCTCATAATGCACTCGGGTTCTCTGAGAGGGAATCTTGGAATCTAATTACGCTTTAACTTTTCCTAAGTTAATCATTTATGAAAACAGGCAACTCTGCACAGCTGGCATCAATCTAGAGGCGCAGCACACGGAGCTGGCTTCCCCATACTCTCCCAGAAGAACGGCAGGTTCTTTCACCAGGGGGTTCTAAAACAGGCAATAAATTGCCCAGGTTTGGTAAATGCCTGTATCAGCACCATAACTACAACTCTTGATGTTTTTTTCCTGCTGAAGTTAGAAGTCAGACTCTGCAGATACCCCCTGCACCGAGAAAGATCACCTGAGGATGGCACCCACCAGCCACCTCCCACAAGCTCCAACTCACCTTCTCTTCCTCTGCCTTCTGCAGGCTAACCTTTCCTCTCAGTAACAACAGAGACCCCAGCCAACGAGCCAAAAAACGTCATTGAGCTGCGGCTTCAAAACCAAATTACTGAGTTTTGCCAGGACACAGCTGTGACGTGCCCCACGGCACCATCCCCAGCGCCCACCACCGCCCATCAGCAACCATTAACATCGAACAGCTGGAAGCACTGAGCTGCACCAGCATCGGGCAAGTCTGGGTCTTGTGAGCACACTGAGGATTTGCTTTCTAAAGCACATTTATAGTGCAAGTCTACGGGCTTGCTTAAAATTACAATTTTTGACAGGAAGAGAGGGCTGACAGGGGTGTACATCAACTCCAGCTGCACCGGGATGCACTGGGAGCAGTTAAAAATCCTGAATTGCAGCCCAGCTCCTCAACGATCCATCTCTTTCCCCAAAAATGTCTGATAACGTGGCAAGTGCCACGCGTCAAATCAAACCCTGCTCTGAGCTTCAACATCTGTGGAGACAGAGAGGAGGAAAAAAACTCCAAACAAACAGCAATTCACGTTTCTGAACCCAAAATGTCTCCTACTGGAGAGGTGCCTTTTCCTGCGGTTATTTCGGCGTTCTGGGGGACACTTTTCCACTCTGGAGATAAAATAACAAGTTTTGCAGACTTGTTGCTGCAGTAACGGCGGGGGGACAATGGGAGCAGTGTTCTAAGTAGGACATGCCCCGCGCCGCCGGGCTGTGCCATGGCATCCTCTGGCAGGCACGGGGCTGGAAGCATCCCCACCCGCGTCGCTCCCTCCTTCCCTAAAAAATTGGGATACCAGGAGGACGCCCCTTTGCTCCTGGAGCTGCACGAGCAGCGCTTCCTCTGGTGATTTAAGGCCCAAACCGCATCAGAACAATTCACACAATGTTTTAAAACAACTAACTCCTCCTGCCAGCAGGGCCCAATGGCCCGTGCAGAGCGGCAGGGTTTGGCGTGCTGGGGGGCAGCCCCACTCACACACAGGATTTTCTCCAACTGAAATATTTCCCTCTTTAACGGCGCTCCCAAGCATCCAGGCACCTTCTCCTTGGAGATGGGAGTCATCTTCTGCTCACACAGAGGAAGCATCTCAAAGACCTGCTGTACTTCGGATGCTTCCAAAGAGTAATAAGCAGAGTATATCCAATTAAATACTACTAATTTTTCTCCAGCTTAAACAAATCAAAAGCAGACGATCACTAGGTCTGGGGGACCCGACACCCAGGGAGGGCCCACCCTGCTGTCCTTCCCAGGCTGTCTGGCCCTGGCAAGGCAGGTTCTGCTCACCAAGGCAGCACAAGCCACTGCAAAATAAATGCAAATGTCCAGGGGAGAGGAAGGATAAGGAATGGAGGACACCACCATCACCCCCTTCCCGGAGTCCTCTGCACATTACACACAGGCTGAGCTAAAAGGTAAAATGATATACAACTCATATGAGCTACCGTTCTGCTGGTAAATCCCAGAAACCAGACTGGGATGTCCTGTCCTGTCCTACCCGAGTTGACCCAACCCAACCCTATGATCTTCAATAGCAGCAATGAAAGGCAGGTGCATATTATTAGGGGTAAAACATCATTTGACAAGAGCTTTTTGTGCTAAATGCATGTCCCTGAACCGCCAGGGGACAGGGCAGGTGAGGATGAGGTTGTGCCCGTGCACGGGGCTCCTGCTAATTGCAGGCAGTTCATCAGTGCCAGGCTCTCCACGGAGCCACTGCTCCAGCTGCCCGGCCGGGGCAGGAAAACCATTGGAAGCACAATGATCTGCCCAGGGTGTGTAAAACTGTATTTTTAATACTTCATTTTTACTTTTAATTAATCACTCGGGTCAAAAGCGCCCACGATATTCATCATCCCCTAAAAACTGGCAGAGAAAGTTTACATTTCTCCCCGTGAAACCAAATGCTTCATAAAACAGACTAAAATTTGGGCTGAAAAGCCCAACTGTAACTCAATCCACTATTCTATTTCGGTTACATCTGTCCTGCTGGCTCGCTGTCTATAAATCTCTTATTAAACATGGGCATGAATCAGTTTTTTGGACTTTGTTTCCACTAAAGCATTAGCACAAATTCAAGGATACTAAACAAAACCGGCTGAAGATTTAGGCCTTTCAGTGCCACCTCAATTCAGCAGATAGCAATCGGTTATGTAAAGAAGCAGGATACAAGAGCCACTTTGGTCCCATGTTTTCAAAGAAAGCCAGTCTGTTTGGCCTTTATGCTCTGAAGAACAGGATAGTATTCGCTTCTAATTAATTTGTATCTTCAGAGGGCAGCGGCTCCTTCCCTTTGAATGAAAGGGCAAACAATGTGAAGTATTGTTTAATACAGTTTTGTTCTCGACCAAGAAAGGAGCCTACCAGCCAGCGGAGAGGGGCAGGAAATCATTACAGAGGAAGCAAGGAGAGCTGCCAGCCAAACGCTGGTATATTTTATTAATCCAGATATATGCTTTCGTCTCAAACTTCCATGGATGCTGCAGCTGGCAACAAGTGGTCCAAAATGGGAAATACCCTGGTTTTTCTGGTTGAAGAAGCAACCTCAAACCAACTCACCAGTCTGTGCTCGGAGGAAAGCTGGAGTCGTTGGAATTACTGCTGCTCCATGGCTACAGGCTTCGTCTGATGCTGGGGACACGTGTCCTCCTTGGCCCTAAAACCTACCTGACCATTTACTCCATATAAACTTCCACATACTCCCATGGGCAAGAAACAACTATTTCTGTTTTAGGAATGAGATTTTTGAGGTGCAGAAAGATCAGAGTGATGGACCCTCACCCAAATGCTAACATCTACAGAGCCCCAACACGGAATCACAAGTCACGAGCTCTGGTCCACCACGATGGCTACAAAACCACCTCCACCTGCTCCACCACCAGTCATCACGCAGGCAAACACACGGATGACTCTCCCCTGTTCTCTACAAGGCAAGAATTTTCATTTAAACAGCAACATTTTACAAACATTTTTATCCCATTAGCCTATTTTCCACTGGCGGTGGGACTACCCCAAAAATAGCATCCCTGCTGCAGCCCCGGCATCGCCAGCATCTGCCTGTCGACGTAAACCTGGACCACAGAGGACACACGCACGCGCCGCGGGACAGACAGATGATATAGTCCCAACTGGGATAGTTTACGTTTTACAAATAGTACATTTATAACAACGCACTGGAACGCGGAGATTTGATTTGTGACCTATTTATACAGGGAGGTAATCTGGAATTAGTATAGGAAAAATATTACCAGTTTATAAATACCCCTATCTTGCCTTCGCTTCAGATCTCAGCCAGGAGTGAAACATCTGCCAGCCTAAAATTAAACATCTGTGTTTTACGGTGAGGAAACCGGGGACTGGAAGTTTAATGCCAAAAAAGGCCAGAGGCTGCGTGCCCCCGGTGCTGGGGCTCTGCACCACTGGTCCCCGTGCCGGGCTGGGCCACGCCGGCTCCATCGGCACACAGCGGCGCTTCCAGCAGCAAAAAGCCAAAGGAAAAAACGTTCTGGTGAAGAAACTCTTTTTTTTTTTTTTTTTTCCTTCCCTAAAAAACCCACTGGCTCTCTGCTGGCGAGCATCCCCCCTGCACAGCACGGTGTCGGACCGGCCGCTGCCGGGCCCCGGTGTTCCCAGCATCCGATGCCCCTTCCCGCAGTCAGAACCAGCCGCTTTATTCCGGCTGCGCTTCTCGGGCGCCGTGATTTACGTCGCTGCAGCGCGGCGTTCCCAGGCCTGGGTCGGGATGCTGCGCCGGAGCCGCTCATTACGGATTCTGGGTTGTTCCTTGCCCTCTTTCCTTACTGTCAGGAATCAAGAGGCCAGGAGAGAAAAAAAACTATTCTCTCAGCTAATTACCGCAACTATTCTATAATGGCTATTTTAGATGAATTTTTAATGAAGTGTGCTCTTGTCAGTTCGGGATTTCATAACTTTCAAGTCCAGCTTCTACGTTCCAGCCATTTGCTGCATAAAGATTTCTCCTCTCCCCTGCAGACGGAGAGGAGGAATCTTGCAGGAGCAGGGAAGGAGGACGGACCCTCGCGCAACTTCACTTGCGCCTGTCAAAATTAAATTAACTGCATCTGCTGAGCAGCAAGCTGACTGACAAGAACGCGGTTCAGTGCAGAAAAACGCCGAGCATCTGCAAGTCCTGCTGAAACCCACTTCAGATCAGGCCCACGACGCTGTAATTAACAAGGATAAAAATACTTTGCTTTTGTTTAATATTTTCTGGAGTTGTGCGTTCCTCGCATCAGATGCTAGAAACCTCATTAAGTCTCACTGGTGTCCTCAAGGCCCACGTTCTCCACAACCAGACCTAGTTACAGAATAAGGAGCCATTTTACGGCGATGCTCCCAACCTCTCACAGCAGCAGACGGGCCAGGGGATGACAGCAGTGACACTCTGGCCACCAAAGATGGCCAGAGGCCAGTGGGAGTCGACACACCTTTTCCTCCATCCCTCTGCAAGCTGCCCCTCTCTCTGCTGACACCTAAACCTAACCCTCCCACTGGCCCGTGTTCCAGACTCGCCTTATCCTTTCATTTATCTGTCCTTTCTTTCACAGGTCCAACGCTTGTCCTGGTGCATCACGCCAGTGCCACCACTGAAGGAAGCACGTCGCTTAACAAGACCTTCTCCTCGCTCCCTCTACCACCACCAAATCCTTGGCCAAGATGATCACGGACTCCTCGTCCCTCCAGTTCTGACTTTGGAGATGTTTATCTGATCCCAGCTTTGGCGGTTTGATGTGGTTCTGACTATAAAAAAGGGCAAACAAAAATAAATAACAAAAAACCAGCCCTGGGGCAAGAAAAGGCTTCGTGCCCTCTTTGCTCAGGGGGTCCTACCACGCATCTTCCTCTGCCCTCCAGCAGATGCTCAAGGTGATGCTCAAGGCAAGCGATGCTCAAGGGAAGCAAAGAGCATCAGCCACCAGCGTCCCACCACGCACTCGCCAGCTTTAGCTCAGTCAATGGTTCAGCTGGGGAAAGAAAAAGCAGAGAAAAAGGAGGAAAGAATAAAAAAACAACCCTCTCTGAAATTCAGGGCTTCATCTGCTGTGCTCTTCTTTGGCTTTGTTTTTGTTTTTACAAGCGGGGCTCTTGGAAACCTTGGCAATCACTGTTTTAAAGGGCTGCCCCCTCCCCCAGGCCTTTGTAAGGCTGTCAGGATCTACATGCCAGGAGCAGGATTAGCTGGCTTCTCTCTTCCATCTTACGGTTTTATTATTCTGCACCTTTTGAGGGTACAGTTTATCCTGAGTAATTAAAACACAGTTAGCTGTACAAGTCCAAACCATAATGGAATAGCTTAGGTTTTATTTTTTTTTAATCTCTTTTTCTCTGTGCCCTCTTTTCCAGGAAGCCTGACACTATAGCTGGCTTATTTAAAACAGGAAACTCCCTTGAAACGTGCTGGTGAGGAAGAGATATTTCAGCAGAAATGGGGTATATTAGAGCCTTACAGCGGGGCCAGGCACCGCCGGGCTCCTGACCCGTCTCCTCCCTGCACGGCCCCTGCCTCAGCATCACGACGTGGTTCAAGTCTTCCCCCTATGGAAACCAAGTAGGAAAACTTCGCTGCGGGATGGCCGGCTCCGAGGGGAGGGCTGGGTGGCTGCAGCATCTCCAGTGACACCCAAGAAAGCTGCTCGTATTTTCCCTTTTCCAACCAATGGCTCCTGCATGGCAAGGATTAGGTACTGCCCAACAGCTGCTGCCTGCTCCGTCCCGGGGCTGGTCCTGCCCTCACTGCCTGAATTTATGTTGTTCTGTTACTGCACGAACCGGTGAAGGAAAACACCGTGTCCCAGGGTATAATGCCATTGCTCTGAGGAACACCGCTGCCAGCCCCGGCGCTGAAGGCAAACCCGCATCACTCACCGCTTGCTCTACGTGGGGAAGCACAAAATGAAATAAAACCCAAACCAGCGTGTGGGAAAACGGCCCCATTTCTGTTGGGTCTGACTCTAACAGCAGCTGGAGGCACGGGACCCCGCTCCTGCTGGGTGGGCAACCACGGTGGAGCCCCCGACCCTGTCCCCATCCTTTTATCCCACTCCTCCTCTCCCACCTGGTACCACCCGCTGGGACTCGAAGCGCAGCGGAGACAGCAGACAGGCTGTGGAGGCTTATTTTCTACAACTGGCTTGTCTGCTTTTCTCAGCAAATATTTCTAATATTAAAATAGTCACATTGCTACCAGTGTGCTTTCCCTCTTTTGTACATGGCTTGGTAGAAACGCTTGGAAAATATCGCTTATCTGCTTGCTGCCTGTCAGGAGGAGATGCCAAGGGGATGCTGGGCTCCTGCTCTCTGGGACAGGATGGGGATGAGCCAGTTCTCAGTACGAGGGAAAGCCTGGCTTTAGGTAACAAAAAAAGGGCCGTATTTGTCAAATCTTCTCCGCTGCTTGAGAATAAAACCAAACGGCTTTAAGGAAAGCATGCCAGCTCTCCAACAAACCAGAGTTAAATATTTGCAAAATTAGTCCAGCGAATTGAGCGCAGAGCCGCCGCGGGAAAGCGGCTCCGGGCGGGAGGATGCTCCGCGCTGCCGGAGCCGGCGGGAAGATGTCCCTCCCCGGGGAGCACCCGAGGATCAAAGCTGCTGCTACAAACACCTGCAGCTCCGACGGGGAGGCCACCGCGCCGAGGCCGAGCCTCCGCATGGGATGCTGCCAGCTTCATCCGCACGGGACGCAGGGACACCAGTGACCCCGCCAGGAGTCTCCCCCTCTGGTCCTGAGCCCCCTGCTCTGTACCCCTGTACCCCTCCCTCCCCTGCTCCTCAAGAGGGTCTGAGCCCCACAAGGTGCCTGGGGGTGCACACCCGAGGATGCCCTCTCTTGTGTGGGAAGGGGCCTTGTGCCCCCGTGCCCACCCCAGGGCTGAGCCAGCAGCTCTCAGCCGAGCAGCACCAAAGTGAAGCCATCTCCCCTCTCTGGGCGTGCCCAGGGACTCACCTAATAGAGAAACAAAATATTATTAAGAGGCCCCCAAATTGCTCTTCCCTTTGTGGCAGGGATGCACTGGGCAAGGCTGGCAAAGGGGGTCACTTCAGGCAGTGGGCATAAAAGTCCATCTTCTTTTTGCAGATATTCCTAATTAACATTTATGAAAATGATTTATTTGATGTTTTTCTCCTTTCCTCCAAATGTCATTTGTTCATCATTTAAAAAAAAAAAAATTACAAAGACCAGTAGAGAAGGAACATGCCTTGTTCCTCACTGGAGACTAACTCCCAGACCAACCACCTAACCCAGCCAGGCTGGCAAGGGCTGACCCTTCCCACGGATGGCCATCCCTCTCAGATGACCATGGCAGGTAAGGTCAGCCACCACCATGGGACCGCACGGCTCCCGTAACCACCAGGCTGTTGTTGGCAGCCTCAGCCAAAAAAGCAAAGGGCCAAGCCAGCTACGGTGGATGACGCAGCCTCTCTTGTCTAAAGACCCTCTCAGGTGGGGACACAGCCCAGGAGTGATGGCACGAGGGCAGCTCCCCATGCCATACCCACACACCAGCATGAGCCCATCACATGCACCACACTATGTAAATAAACAAATGATGCCCCCAAAGACAAAAGCCTGATGAAGAAACCCAAAACTCCCCATGCTGGCTGGAGAGGGACCAAGCAACCACTGAAGGAGAGCAGAAAACCCAAGGAGAGAGACTGTCCGTTACCAGAGTAGCTTCCCGAGGACTTGATGTACATCTGCCCGTACTGCTCCTCCACCATGGTGTCGTACGCCTCGTCATCCTCCTCGTCCTCCTCGTTGTGGTAGGAGGTGGGGCTGTCGGTGGTGGGAATGCTGCTGGCGCCGGGGCTCGTCCGCTCCCCCTGCGAGTACTGGACCTGCTGGACGTTGGGGATGAGGGTGGCCAGGTTGGGCATCCCGTAGTAGGAGACACGGGAGAGCTTCAGGGGACCAGCGTTGGGGCCACCGCCGCCTGTCCCCTCCCGGGCACCGGGCTCGAGGGGCCGCTTGCCGGTCAGGCCGGGCAAGGCAGCCGCCTGCAGCTCGAGGTTCTCGTGTTTGACGCGCGTGAGGAGCGGGATGGGCATGGAGGGGGACATGACGTAGGGCGCCGAGGCCGACTGCAGCTGGTTGCAGGGGCTCTGCGGCTCCGAGCTGGGGTCTTCGATCATGGTGGTCTGAGAGTCACAGTGGGGAGAGCTGACCTTGAACATCAAGTCCGTCCCTTTCTCCACGATGTGCTGGATCTGCAGGAAGCCCGCCGTGTACATCACCACCAGCTGCTCGCTCGCCGCCATGGTCAGCTTCCCGGTGTAGCAGAAGGAGAGGATCTGCTGGAAGCAGGCGGGGGGGACGGTACCCGGCAGCTCAAAGGCGTTTTTGCTGTTCCCACTGAACAAGTCTCGGAAGTAGAGGCTGCTGGCGGCCAGGACCGCCCGGTGCGCCTTGAAGGCTTGGCCCTTCACCACGATGGAGACATCGCAGTAGAGCCCCAGCAGCCGCTGCTCGTTCAGGCAGCCCAGAACGGTGTTCCCAAAGTTGGGAATCTCTATGTGCAACATCTGCGACATGGCTCAGGGTCGGCTGGAGCTCCTCAGACATTCAATGCAGGAATATCCAAAGTAGGGCACATCTGAAAAAGGGAGAAGGCAGGGAGAGAGGCACAGGCGTTTTTTTAGACAGTTCACCAAAGCAGGCAGAAGCAGAGGAACCCACCTCACCCGACATCAAAGGCTCAGAGCTAAGCTCCGAGAGCCGACGCAGAAAAGCAATCGCTTATAAAAATTATGTATCAGTGCTTTCAAACAATGTCAGAAATGCTATCGGTAGATGGCAAAGGATATTCCAAAAAATACAAGTATTTTTTTCAAGTTGTGGTCCGTTTAAATAAGCACCGCTGATTTATTCCCCTGGGGGGGCTTTACTCTATGCAGGAAAATCTGAAGGGTAATGGGAGAGGAGTGAACAGAAGAGCAAACGTAAGACAGTCAGATCTCGGGGAGCATTATATAAGAAACACAACAACCAGCAGCTCTGTCGAAACTACAGAAAAGATATTTATAAGACAATGTGCCATTCTGCCTGAAATAAATACAGGATTCTGCCAGAGCGACAGCTCCCAGGAAAAAGCACTTTGAAAAGCAATCTTCCCATTTGCACCAGAAAAGAGGGAGCATTTCAACAGTTAAACCCCTTCTCAACAGATTTATCCTCCAACAAAACGAGGCTTATCTCCAAATTAAGCCAGATATTTGAGCCCCAATAAAACAACCCAACGCGCCGCAGCCGGCCGCCTACCAAGTTGTCTTCATATTTTTCTCCCCTTAAATCCCAAGGGGGGGCAGGGGCAGCCCAGCCTCCCCCCCAGCCCATCGCCCCCAGCCCGGGGGTCCCAGCCCCGGCTGAGGGGGATTAG
>JAHREE010101016.1:0-11898 GCA_033628505.1 Tringa tobata | reverse complement strand
TTGTCTCCTGTAGATCAAGGACACTTTTGTGTATTTGTCTGTATAGGTACGTTTAGTATATTCGAGTATATGCATAATACACATATAGAAAGGTACATAGATATGCTTTTTTGTGGATGTGTACACTTTAAACATGATTACCAAAAACTTTGGTTTCAATTATGTTTCAATACAATTTTCCTAGCTCCCATTTACTCACTATCTGTGAGAGACAAACTACACGTTATTTCTGCTTGTAGATGTAGGTGTTATAGTATTTAATATATATTTGTCAAATGCTTCAAAAATATCAACAAATCTTGTGAGAAAGGTAAGTATGTTTTTTACATGAATAAGAAATTTGCACTGTAAACATGAGAAGAAAAATATATGTAGTATGACAGTGGATTAATGTAAAAGTTAAAATAAAAATTCACTAGTTTCTAGCCTGATACTCAACTGAAACTTTTGCAAGTTTCTCAAATCTCTCTGTTCACAATTAAAAACGGAAGTAAAGACGTGTTTCAAACATTAGATTTTGTTATGTCCTTTATTACAGGAAAATAGATTGTACTTTTAAGAATACAATATAAAAAGCTTTGTCAGAACTTATTGAACGGTTTGTTTTATCTTTTTAAGGTTTTGATTTAGTTGTCTCCATCTAATTCTGAACCCTATAGAGTCTGTCAGCTTCAAAGCTTTGTTGCATCTTCCTACAACTGTTTTTTTTTTTTAATTTGTTCATTATAGATGTCCTATATTGAAAGTGATAATTTTGAATTGCATATAATAAGTCTGTATTATACCTTTCTCTTTGTTTTGTTTTTAGCTCCATGTGGTGGGCATTTTTCATCTCCCAGTGGAGTAATCCTCTCTCCAGGCTGGCCAGGGTATTATAAAGATTCCTTGAATTGTGAGTGGGTGATAGAAGCTGAACCAGGACACTCTATCAAAATTACATTTGAAAGGTCTTGGCTAATGTTTTTCTTATTTAATATTTTCCAGTTTTTACCCAGAAGCAGGAGTTTATTAACTCTGTCATAGCATTAATTTTCACTGTCTCTAAAATCAAGTAATTATATTATCAAGTAGGATCTTCCAAAACACTTTAGTGCCTTCAGAGCATACATATTATCTTCAGTGTAATTTCTACTTGGATGCACTGAAAACCTTTTGAAATTCCTACCCTCTTGCATACATTTAAGCCTGTCTGGCCTAGTTAAAAATTGTGTCTATTTGTAAAGATTAGCGTGTTCATTTGCTCGTAGATGTGTTGCTATGATGATTTATACGTATGATTTTTTTTTTTCTCTCTCTAACCTGTGAAATCTTCAACTCCGGAAATTTGAATCAACTGTGAAAACTGAATTAAATGCATTCATATTTTTATCCATGGTGAATATTTAATTATCAAATCAGCTATCTGTTTCTATGAAAGGACTCTATAGTCTCAGGATGGAATTCCAGTTTTCTCAAATTACTGCAGCATTCCACTTTTCCTGCCTTATTGCCTATTACTTAGATCCTTTCCTGATTCCAAGGAATGAAATATCCTGAGGACCTTAAGTTTCTTATCATAGCAAGACATGGGCATTTCATTTAAGGTCTTTATGAGAAAGCAAAACAGAAAAAGTAGTTAAAAAATGGTACATGCTCTACATATTTTCAAGGATGTTTTAGATTCTTTTTAATTGTAAATACTAATAAAGTTAAATGATGATCCAGGAAAAAAAGGCCTTTGAGTTACAGCACACAAATATCATGCAAGTACTTTTCAGTTGCTATTTATGCAGCATATTGTGACTACTAGTCACACTCAAAAGGGAAAATATGGCTTTGTTTTAATACAATTCAAAAGTTGTTTTCAGCAGGGTATGGAAAGGACCAGCTTCTCTTAGCAAAATTTCTCATTGTGATAAGATTGTTAAAAAGTTTTTTCTCGTACTATAGTTTACACTATAATAAAATGTTCATGTGACATTATATACAATCAAAGCACAGGTATTATGGATGCTTCAAAGGTATTTCCTATCCTTAACATCTAATGAAAGCTAGTCTTCCAAAATAACTACTGCTGTACACCATCTTAAAATGAAAATTTACCTAATTTTTGCTAATTAAAATAAAAAAAGAGAAAATAATTCCTTCTTGCAAAAATTAATCATATTAGTTCAAAATTTAAAAAAAAAATATTAGTTTTCTTTATTGTTTTGTAAATCCAAAAATTTTATTTCATTTTGAACTTTCATTAACTCAAGTTTTTTAAAAGAAAAATATGATTTCAAATAACTTATTTTCATCTTTCCATTTTCAATTACAGATTTTTTTTTTATAGTCATTTCAAAGTGAAAAGCATGTGCCTTTTTGTTTGCATATTTCTATGCCATCTGGATTTTCTTACTTTGCACCTGAGTTTCATTAAATCTGACAGCCTCTTGTGTACAATTCTGGTTTGTAATGCATTAAGGCCTTGTCATAAAATTGCACAACCTCTATTATTCTTGTAGGTAAGAGCAATAAGAACAAGATGTGGTCTCTTCAGATCCGCAGAGAGAGCTTCTTTCCTCTTTATAACCTAATCTCATTATTATGACACTTCTTTTTCCATTGCTGCTCATTTTTGACACTCTTGTTGCATGCCATAGATTGGACAGATATGCACATTCTCGGGTGCAGCAGTGCAGAGAGGCTGGATGTGTGTATGCTTATGTGTTTCTGTGCAGTAGTACATGTGAAAATACATCTATGTTCACATAAATGCACTTAGCTATATAATTACATGTTTGGGTGTAAAGAAAAAGTTATTACATAAACCAAATAATGAAATAAATCTTTATATTTTACTGAAAAAAAACATTTTGGAAACTACCAATGCTAAGTTTTTTTACTTAGACTTTTTTATTTTTCACATAATTTAAATTTACATTCTGAGGCAATCTTACACGACCTTCTTTTTAAAGACTCATTCTGGTCTGATTGTCCTGCTCCTTCTGCTTACAAATCTTCAGCTGGAATTTCTCAAGATAGAAGGTTAATTTTGTTGGAATATACACTTTTAAAACTACAGTCAAACGTTTTTCCTATATGATTAAGTAGTGGAAAATGTCTCTGCCCACGGCAGGGGGTTAGAACAAGATGATCTTTAAAGTCCATTCCAACCCAAATCATTCTATGATTCTATGATTAAAAAAGATAAACTCATATTTTGCCCAGTTCTTTACATTTCACCTTTGTCCTGAAATACAAAGATAAATACTTTTTCTAGCCTTTCTTGGTGCTAATACTAAGACTTCCTCAACATGTGTAGTTATGTGTAGATTTTTAACTTCTCAGTTAAGTAAAACATGTATAGTACGTCTAGAATATTTACGTCCTTTATATTTAGATTTTCTAAGAAGAAAGGAACAGTTCTTACTAATACACATTTCCTGCAGAGTGACACCTTAACATTACATCAGTTTATCACTTGCACTGTAGTTTATTTCATTTTAATCTCCCATCTTCCTAATGCCTTCTCTCATGACATTACATATGAGTGAGGTATTGCATCCTATGGCTGTATGTTCCTGTGCCATGGAGCCAGAGACACGGGGAAAAAGAAAGACATCTACAGGCAAAGTGAATAACTATTAATTTTTGTGCTTTCACAGGCTTCATAATAACTTTCCATATTTTGTTTTATGGCCACGCATGTATATTTCAAAGAGTTTATTCCTGTTGTAGAGGCATAGCTATAACACATAATCTGTTGCATTTTTGTTATAAATAAGTAGATTTTTAGGCTGAATTAAAATGATAGATCTGAGAAATGCGAATGCCATTCTTCATTGTAATGAAATGTTTATCATGAAGCCTAATGATGAGTATTTAAATGCTAGAGACGTTAATCAGCAAACTACTAATTGGAGTACTAGTCACATTTGACTAATGAGTATATACTGTGCAGCAGGATGTTCTACTCATCCTGACACTGCATTGAGTTGACAGGGTGTATTTTAGAAACAAAGACACGTGTTCTAAATATTGAAGAAGTTTTATCTGTTCAAATAAGATAAAAAAGTTTTTGCTAGCTCCTATGTTAAAGTTTGTTTCACTCCTACCTGCTTGAATGAATTTTTGTGAATCCTCCATAAGAATAGACCTCAAATAGCAATGAAACCATCCAGTTTAATTTAAGAATAGTGACTAGTTAAGTAGGAAAGAACACTGGAGTGGTCTTACATGAGCACAAAGTATTTTTTTATTCGGTTTCCTATAAATCCCTACTGCTTTCCCACACCAGGGAATAACCAGATGATATATAAATATATCATATACTTTGGGCATCAAGAGGAAAGGTATTCAAGGAAAAAATGATACAAGCATCACCCTCATAAATTAAATTTGAATCGGTCACTTTTCTGAGCCAAACAGCCAAGCAAAGGCATTGTACATAACCCCCCTTTCAAATTTCTTTCAGCTCATCTCGCTAAAAAACTAACTTCATATTTTTTTATTTTTTTTTTCCTTAGGAGCTTACTAACTTTTTTTGTTTCCTTATTTTTCTGCTATTCGTGGTGGTGTATGTAGGTTTTAAGCAACAAGTATTTATGAGAGGATTTCTGTTATGCCTTCGGAGACTCAATTTAATTTTATTGTGTCTTGACTGGCCTGATAGTTGTTTTGTATTTATGAGGGCAGTGCCTTTTCAGACTTTACGTCTCAAGTATGCTTTTGATAAAGGAACTAAGAAAGAAGAGCAAGACTAAACAATCTGTTTCTAAGATTAATTCTGTTTTTTTTTTCTATAGATTAGTGGGAAAAGCAAGTACTGGAAAAAGCCTAATAGCTTTTTATCAACATGTCATTGTGAATTCATGTGGGAACGAGCAAAAAAAGAATTTCTCGGTTCTCCTGCTTCTAGGCATATCCTGCTCCATTTCCATAGCTCCCTATTGCTTTATTTTTGTGCTCTTTTATATGTTATTTCATAGGACTGGGACATGGATAAAAGAAAACACATATTTTGGAAATTTAATTTGACTTCTCATCTTTCACCAGACTCCTTTAAATCTTTAGGCTCAGACTCATGGGACATACATGCTGAAGTATAGTCTGTCAGTACATTGGCATTAGTCATGCAGTTCCTTGAATGGATTTCACAAAGCCCAATTAGGCATCTAAGTGAATCAGAGAGAGAATTAGGAATATCTAAAGGGTCCTTGTAGGATCCTGCTATTATTTGTTTCTATTTAATTCTGAAAGGTTTTTTCAGTAATCCATCAGAGAGTCCGTTAAAGCAGTATGACTGATGTAAGTTCTGGCATAGCAAGACAGAGGGAAACCACTGTCAAAACACCAAAGAGGTGTTTGGGATTGCTGGTACCATATAAAACAAGACAAACAAGGAGATACCTAGTAGCACTGTCAGCTTTTCCTTGACAGAAGCAGCACACATACTGTCTCTAAACAGGCATTTTGCTTTATAATGTTTTCTAAATTGGATTAAAAAAATTTTTTTTGGCCATAACTTCTGGCACTGGTTTGGACTGAGCTTCAACTGGCACAAAGGCACTGGAGTGTCAAATCAGACTTAAGTAATTCTATCCTTGTTTATAGATGATTTTAAGAATAGATGTTCAGGGTGTGATTCTTTGATAATAAAAAGTACCTTGATGACATTTGTGCCAAATGGAATATAGGTAATAAAAGAATACATCAACACATCCTCAACGATTACTTAATTTTTCCAAAAAGAAAAAGAATTTTGTGCTATAAAATAATATATGCATTTAATATTAATCTTTGCTAATAAACCATTTGTTTCTGGCTGTTGTTTCCTGCATTGCAAGCCAGCTCAAGGAGTTTAAACTTACTTCTCATCTTACTAAGACAATAATCTGAAATTTTATTATTGTATTAATTATATAGGATGATTAATACTTTTATACTGATATTGTGATAAACAGATATGTGGAGAAATAATTAAAAGAATATGATCAGGAAATTAGCATAGTTTTAAAGCATGGCTTACTTTGTATCGCTTATTGAATTTTTTTTAATTGCTTCTTATATTTATGCCTCTGTTTCCTCAATTCTAGATTTCAGACGGAACTCAATTATGATGTTTTGGAAGTTCATGATGGACCAAATTTATTATCTCCACTCCTAGGATCTTACAATGGTACACAGGTCCCACAATTCCTGTTTAGCAGTAGCAATTTCATTTATCTTCTCTTTACAACTGACAACAGTCGCTCTAACAATGGATTCAAGATTCACTATGAAAGTAAGTAATTCGGGATTGTATTACTTGATTTCCCCATCAGTGCTTATTCTAGTCATAAATATATAAAGGTGCACAGGTGTCATCTTTCATAAATTCCTGTTATTTCTCAAACTGAGAAAGATTTAGTGATGGTAAACTGCAAAAGGGATGACTAGTAATTTCACTTAAAATTTAATGTCATTGCTATACTTGCTCCGTGCTTTCAAGAATCAGAAGATGGGATTGGGAAGCAAATGACTTTCTTCTGGATGTTGCTTTTACGTCTTATTATACTTATCTTTTCTACAATAACATCCTTGCGTGTAAAACTGCATGAGATCAGGAAGATTATGAAAATATAAGCAAATAACTGAATTACTGTCCTGATTGACATACCTGTAGCTCTAACTGAAGGTAATCAGAAATGCAGTTCACACTAAGAAACTGAAAAACAAGATATGGAATTGCTTGATTATGGATTTTTTTGGGTTCTAATACCCTGCATGTGTGATTTCTTCTCACAAATTCTTTTTCCCTTATTCTAATCATATAAACTCCACTACGAAAGTACCTATAAGTTTTCATATTCATGAACTCTTAAAATTCATATAAGTTGATGTATTATCATGTCATTTACTTTTTGTGTTTCTAAATATACCTTTTGTTGTAATAAGTTATATTTTCATGTGAAGTAATATTTTTCTGTATTTGCAGTTTAGTAGAAGTCATGAGCACATTATTATCTGTCCATTTCTGTTTCATATTCCTACTTTGAAGCTATCAAAACTGCAGGTTGGAACTACCACCAAGCAATTTTCAGATGTTCTTCGTTTTTTATATTAATTTTGGCCATTTTCACTATTCCTGACTACTAATGATAACAATATTAAATAGAAAATATATATGGAGGTGACTTTGCCAGATAAAATTTGGGCTAATTTGAACTCTAGTGAATGCCACATTCTGGCTGCTTATTGCAAAAAATCCATTATTATTTCAAATTTCTTTACTTTCCTACCTTACCCACATACTTCCATTTGTATTAACTTTTACATTGAAGAAATAATGATTTTGTTAAGTTCTCATCCATCTTGAAGTTTGAAGGATAGCCATCATTACAAATCAGAGCAATTAGATCAGTATTGTCAGCAGAGATCAATACATTCTTCAATTCATTGACTAGAATAATAAAGTTAAATGGAAAGACACTTTGGGAATGTGAACTGCAAAAAGAGGAAAGCTGTACTTATTACAAATGCTTATAACAAACTGTTTCAATTAAATAAACTTGGAAAGGAAATCTGAAATTTTGTTATAAATTAATTCTTCAATTTAATTATAAAATCCCCTCTTTTCTAAAGTTTTTCCCGACCCCGCAGTTCTCTTTACATTAGTGGACAATTAAAGTACATTTGTACTTTCAGAGACCATTGAAAATACACAATTTTGCCACTTTAACACAAAATAAACCATTTTCAGGCATTGTGCATTTAGTTGTGTCATTTCTGCTTAACATCCTCTATTTATATACAGACATCTAGTATTAATTTGATTTTTGTTTAATTCTTACTGGTTCATTGTCTTACATTATCCAGTACAATCCAATTCAGATTTACGTTTTCTGGATAATAATAATGACTAATGGTTCTCTATTCAGCATATCTCGTCCAATATCCTTTTGAAAGCTGTTTTTTTATGTGTTCTTATTTTCTATTCTAATTATGTCTTTCCGCACTGAATTTCCTTGTTAGGAAGGATATTTCATAGCTTTTGTGTAAGAATGAAACAAATAACACCCCATAAAAAATCTTAGATTATATACTTCTAATTTGCTAACTTCAGTAATATTTCTATAGTTTTTTGTTTCTTTCTTTGTTTTCCCCTGATTTTTTTATAATGAAGTTAAACTGTTCACTCAGAAATAATTTAAAATGTTTAATTTTAGAGCACACATTAAAATCCTCTTTATCGAGCCAACTTCTCGTAATTCCTTTTTTTGCTATTCTTTATCTTCTCAATATCTAATATATCAAATAATATTAGGTATAATAATTATTTATGTAAATAATTGATCTATGTAAAACAGTCAAAAGAAATCAAAAGCATTTTAGCTAGGATAAAAAAGATTGATCGGGGAAAAAATAAAGCCTGGAAATCAGAATTTTGAGTGATCATCAAAGCTTTTCAACATCAGCATCAGGGAAAAAATAATTTAACATTACTGAGATAGGATCACACTAAATATCCTGTAAATTATGTGATGTTTTTCTCTGCAACAGTGGCAAGATGCAATTCATTATCCATAACATCTTATACTGGTAACAGAGAAACGTAGTTCAAGGATTATTCACTGAAAATGTGTGATAATGTAGCCTTCACCTCCACTCAGAGCACAGTGAATTACTTTAAGTACGAAAACCCTATAGATTTTGTTAACTCTTATTGTTGTTGTTGTTTTTAATCTAGGTGTAACCGTTAATACTTACTCTTGCTTGGATCCTGGCATACCGGTGCATGGACGTCGTTACGGACATGACTTCTCTATAGGTTCCACTGTCTCATTTAGTTGTGATCCAGGTTACAGGCTGAGTCATGAGGAGCCTTTGCTATGTGAAAAAAATCACTGGTGGAGTCACCCACTCCCAACTTGTGATGGTAAGGATGAATGGATAAAATACAGAGTACCTTAAAATATATGCCTTTTGCCAAACTACTGTTAGTCAAAATGAGTTAAATGTTGGAGCTTGTAAGATCTCCATTTTTAGAAAAAGAGAATAGTGGAGGAAATACATGTTATATACCTCTGTGTGATGAGATATTTAGTGATAAAAGTAAAGAATATGTAATTCTTTACATTAGAAGATTATTGAAGATATGTCTATCTGAATGTATGTTACCATGAGTTAACTGATTTCTGGTTAGCTCAAGGCATGCAAAGTTAATGTATATCTGCTGTGTAATAGACACTTATTACAAGTTACAAATATTTGTGTTTGAGTATCCATCTATGGACACAAGTGTTCTGTCATACAAAACATGAGATGTGCTTTATTTATACCTGACTCAAAACCTACATTTTCTCCCATTTCATGTCAATCACTGTTCCTAGCTGGTAAACAGAACTTGACACCCTTCAATCACTGTAGGAATTCATTAAGGCCACATTATACCTGATAATTAAGTGTATGATTGTTTAACTAGACAAAAATGGTATCCAATAAGGTCATACATATCAGTAAAATAGTCTGCATGAAAAATTATCTTATAGTTTCAGTCATCTTTTGTTATTGGCATTCTTTTAATCGGTTTTCCCAGTTAGGGTTATATCAATTGCATTTAATATTAAGAAAGTATATTTTAATGTTTATTAAGTTATTTAATTTTTTTTTCCTTTGAGCATGCCATATGCTTTTCTGATGATAAATATATTATCAGGAATAGAGTACCAGAGTTTATAATAAAAAAAAGTCTTGAACTTTTATGAGCTGCAAAATGCACATGATAGTTTATTTTTCTAAAACAGTTCTTAGTGTTTCAGGACGCTCAGTTAGAAAGAAAAAGCTGAATTTCAGGGAAGACTAATGAAAAAGCTTACTGAATCATGTGTGGTTTGACATATGGAAACATAATAATTTCCACTTTCCGTTTAAAAAATGGTGGAGGTTTCCTTGGCCTTCAGCTTATTTAGTTAGCAAACACTTTGGGGTTTTTTTGTTTCAGTATGTTGAACATGTCATTATGATACTCAAAAAATGGTAGTCTAGTTCAGCAAGCCTTTTGCCAAAGGATTCTGCTTCTTGGCTTCTTGGGATGAAAAATTGCAGGGCTCCCCAGCTCACAGTCAAGGGGACTATATTTTGCTGAATAGGCCATAGGCATAAGATGTGTTTTCTTACCGTGATAGGCATAGATGGTAACCATCTAAATCAGAGAATATTAAAACACTCCCTATGAATACTGTGCTCTGCTGTGAAATAAACATATATTGTGATAAATTTCTTCGTCAAGATGCTGAACAAGCATGGAATTCATTGAGTAAATGAGACCTTTTTTTTTTTTTTTTTTTTTTTCTCCAGAGCACACTGCTAAATGGCAGTTGTCCATTGAATAAAGATGCTCTAAAGACAGGATTGAGTACATTTATTCTAGTAAATTTAATCAATTCATGGTTGAATTCACTTTGATTTTGTTGCTGAATTTCTTCTCTGGTGGAATGTTTTAAAACAGGATCCAGAGTCGTTGCACCCCAAGGGAAAAAAAGGGCATTTGCTAAATGGGCTGTTCTTTGCATAAACTGCTAGTATGGGTTTGTATTAATCATACTACTAATAAACACATCGGTCACTGCTCCTGCTCATTCAACTGTGACCATTTCCCAAGAACAGAGTTCTTCCTTGATTGTTCTTTTTTATAATTGCATGTTCTTTTTGATAATTACATCATGCACTGATATGCAGACAGACCATGATAATTGTGCAGACTGATCACGGCAACTCATGAGTGTAAGAGTTTTGGAGGAGGAAAAGGGTGTGGAAGATGAAAAAATTTAGACTTCTTAGAACCAGTTCTTCCTCAAAGTAGAAGATTGTGTTGACTGCAATTCAATTCTTTGAAGGAGCGTAAACTAATTTTTTCATGAGGTGTTTGGATGTTACACAGATAAGCATCATAACAAGATTATTGGGGAAGTTACACTTTGCTGTCTTCAGGAGCATTTAGACAATACTGGGAATTATGGTTTCAAAATGAACAAACAAACTTTTTCCTTCCCTAAAAACTGGCCCGAGAGAATGATTATGACAGACTATATAATTCACTTATATTTGAATAATTGATACACATGAAGGATTTCATAGGTAATTTCCTTAGTTTTGATTTTTATGTGTATCTATATAGATAAGGTGTGCACACCTCAGTTCACATGTCTTCTCTGTGTATGTATGTGTATACATACATATGCAAGCATAGTTTTACATATACGGAAGTACAGGAAAGCATTTCTGAAAAAAAAAAATCATTTAGAGTTCTCTGACCTTTGAGGACAGTAGAATCCATGTCTGCTCTTTAAAGATAAATCTTAAAGGAAAATATTTTCAGAATCATAAATGGTTATAGCTGAAAGGAATCTCAGAGCATCATCTAGTCCAAACCCCGTACCTCAGGAAGAGGGTCCAGACTGGATGTTAGATCAGATTGCTCAGGATCCTGCACAACTGAGTTTTATCTCAATGGAGGGAGATTCCATTTCTTCTCTGACAATCTGTGCCATTGTTTTATTCACACAATAAATATTCTTAATATCCACTGAGAACTTCCCATCTTCCAGTTACATCCATTAACTCTCATCCTTTCACTGTGGTGAAAGATACTTGAATTTATACAGTACTTGAGTTGCTTTACAGTCTTCAAGACAACAACTCAACTATGTTAAAATAAGCTCTACAACCATAACATTACAGCTCCTTCAAAGAATGAAAAGTAAAACCTATTATCTTTATCAAACCATCAGTCTCTTTTCAAAAAATGAATTAGTCTGTAGACTGTTAGGAATATAATGTTAAAAGTATACTATTGCATTGTTATGTATCACAAATTTCTGGATAGCTATCTTGGCAAAATACTTTTTTATTTCCTTTGAAAAGAGGCGGCACTGATCACGGCCTAGACTTCTG
>JAHREE010100947.1:0-10024 GCA_033628505.1 Tringa tobata | reverse complement strand
TCCTGCTGCAATGCCAACTTTCCATCAAAAAAACCCAAACTATTTGATTTAAATTTTCCAGCCGTCCCTGCCTTTTTTCTAAACTCTTCCCTAGAGGTATTTAAAGGGTGTGAGGAGCGTCATGCAGAGGTGAGGGGGGCAAATGGCTCCGTTTCACCTCCCCTCACACTATGCAGTGACCTCAGACTGACATTTATTTTAATGTATTATTGAGCTAATGATTTGTATAGACAAGAGCCTTTTAGCCATCAATCTGTTTGAATTCTCCACAAATACGTCTCTAAAGGAGCCAGCGACCTTCTGCTGGCTGCAGCAGCTCCAAAGATGCTCAAGGAGACTTTTTTCACAGGAGAGCAGTTGGAGGGACCCTACGTTACGGGCATGCAATGGTGCAAGAGAAGACCCAGGAGCCCAGGGGATGGGATCACGTCCCCATGTGGGATATAGGAAAGAAACCAGATGCACATCCATTGGAAAATAGCTTCCATGGCACACTTACCTTAAGTGCTTGGGGCAAAGACTGTTTGGTGTCTCAGAAAACCAGAGGATCTGAAATAATTTCATTGCAATCCTTAATTACCTTCACATGGAAAACACAAGTGTCAGAGGGCGAGGAGAGCAGGGCAGGCAATGCTCATGGTCTCAACAAGAGGTGCTGTCTCAGAGGAGGAGGATGAGGCTACCAGATGTGCTGGTGTGAGGGTAGCCAGTGCCTTGGGAAGTCCCCAAACTGCTGACAGCCACAGGGTGACAGATGGAGCCAGGAGGAATATTGCTGGGGACATCCTCCTTCTTCTCCTCTTCCCCAGGCAACGTCTGCTGCCCCGGACCAAGGGGACAAAGGGGCTTGGGTCTGAGGCATTAAGGCATTAAGCTCTGATGTCATTGAATCCTAGAATCATAGAATGGTTTGAGTTGGAAGGGACCTTAGAGACCACCCAGTGCCATCCCTGGAGGCCTCCCACCACACCAGGTTGCTCCAAGCCCCCTCCAACCTGGCCTTGAACCCCTCCAGGGATGGGGCAGCCACAGCTTCTCGGGGCAGCCTGGGCCAGGCTCTCACCACCCTCACACCAAACAAGTTCTTCCTGAGATCTCATCTAAATCTTCCCTCTTTCAGGTTAAAAATGTTCCCCCTCATCTTATGGCTCCCCTCCTTGATCAAGTGTCCCTCCCCAGCGTCCTTTGACTCTTCATCCCTTCTTGGCTTGAGGACCATGCCAGCATCCACGTGGCTGCGCTGGGGAGCTGATCTCTGCTCCTGCAGAGGGGAGGGGGTGGAAGAATTAATTAGCCAGCAAAATCTGAGAGCTGGGCACTGCTCATTTGCTTCTACTTGTGTATTAGTATTGTTTATTAATTAGATAATATATACAAGTTTATATGAATCTCATTTTAAATCCCAGCAAATTTGCTGGGCAAATATTAATAGCTATAAACACCAAGAGGATAGCAGGACTGCGAGCGGCTCAGCTTTATTAAGAACAAATCATGCTAGACAAACTTAATTACATTTTTGATAGGATTGCTAAATTAGGGGATGAAGCGAAGGTGGTAGACATTCATATATCTTGATTCTTCGTAAAAGAATCATTCAACTTGGCCAAGTGAGAATCATTAGAAAACATCTTAGGAACTGGCAGGGAGATTGTCATGGAAAGAGTGGGACCATGGCAGGATGGGGCTGATGGAAGGGGACGGGTGCTTTGCAGCTGCCTGTTTGTCCTGGTGCTGAGATACCTGGGTGAGCTGGGCTGTCCCCTGCCATGGGGGCTTCTCCTTCGACCCACCAGTGGGTCACAAACCCCCCCGGTGTGGTGTTCCAGTGGGTGTGGGAAGGAGGGAATGTTGGGCATGGTGATTCTGGAGGAAGGCAGAACCATCTCAGCAGCTCCACCATCTGCCACCCTGATTTACCCTCAAACTGCAGAGCCTGGACGTGGCTCCTGTCCCCGAGAGGGGAAAAATGCAAGGGCTGTATCGCAGGTTGGTGGAGGTTTGTGATGCTTGGCAGCTCCAGGACCTGCTGCAGCTCCCTGGAGTTTCTCTTCCTCAAGCACGAGGATCCTGGTGGATATTAATAAGGATGTAGGACCTTCTTGGCCACACAGTCTTGTTTCTCCCCTCGCCCCGTGCGTGGGCAGCTTGCTGCAGTCGGAGATCGGCACGTGGTTGCGCCCTGCCATCAAGCCAGAGAGATTTTTCCCTTAATACAGCCACTGGGACTGCTAATGCTGCTGTGGGGGATAATGCTGTCATGCTAATATCAGTATAACCCCGACAGAGCTCCACCAGCACAACTGTTACAAAGAGAATAAGAGATTCTGCAATAAGCGCTCGCCTTTATTAAGACCATAATCCCAGCTTGGTTTTCTTTCCCCCTTTCTCTCCGGTAATCAGTTGGAACGTTGACAGAATAAATCATCAGCTTTATATGTTGATTTTTTCCACTGCTTCAAGCTCATCTCAGGTGGCGTGTGTTGGAGCCAAGCAGGACACGGGGCGCTGGGAGGGCTCGTGGTGGTGGGCTTGTGTAGGCAAGTTGGGGTGATATCAGAGGGGGTCCCTCTCAATTAGATGATATACTTTGGGCTCTCCCATCACCCACTCGACTCCCTCACTTCTTCCTACCTGCGTTGAAGCACCCCTGCCCTTGCTTCAGTGTTGTACATCCAGGTGGGACTGCCGACGGAGCAGCAGATGGGGACAAGCCACCAAACGTGCACCAGCAGCATCTTGCTGCGACATCATGCTTCTTGGGTATTTCCGTGCCAGAAAAGGTCTTGCAAAATATATCATCGCTTTGCATGGCCTGGGTCAGATAAAGATGGAAAAAGCTGTTTTCCTACAGTCGGACCATGCTTTGGGAAGAAGAACATTACCACCGGCTTCACCAGGAGCATGGTGACATCAACACCCCTTCCCTAGTGCAGCAGCTACACCAAAATGCTGCCAGCTTGGGAACCATCCGTGGGGCTTGTTGAATGCTCCTTGATGTGCCCTCTCTGTTTTATGGTGGGCACATCAGCTTCATCAGAAACCTGCCCTCTGCACTTGTCCTGCTCGGTGGGATTTGCTTTGTTCCTGGCCAGGAGATGCAGTTGATCACCTGGAGCAGCAGTTCCCTGGGTTCAGTGGATGCCTGTGCTTTAACAGATGGGTTGGGGAGGGAATGGAAGCTTTGCCTGCTGCATGGGGAGGCTTTTCCTGGGATTTACGTGTTGACGCTGTATTACTGAGGCCGTGAGCTGAGCGCCTTTGAAAAAATGTTTAATTCCCAGCGATGGAAATGCAGTCATTGATTTTTACTTTTTTTATATTTTTTTTTTCTCTGATCCTGAAAGGGGGGCAATAGTGCTGGTGCTTGGGAAGGAGTGTAGCCCCCACCCACCGTGGGCTGCACCTCTATCCCCTCTCTCTCGGGGCTGCTTCACTCCCACGGTCCCTGAGCCCATGGCCACACAGAGATCGGGAGCTCGGACCCCCAGGTCAGGACACGTGCCTGAAAAACATGAGATTTTCAGAAGGGGATGTCAGGTCCCTTTTATTCCTTCATTAGATATAAGCCTTTGAATGCTCTTTCAAGGTGTTTTTTGTCTCTCTGTCTCCAGGAAAGCTAGGAGCCGGCTCAAAGTAACAATGAGTGCTGATGTTGCCAAGAAATGATGAAGTGGGTTTGCAGCCTTGTTTCCTGGGACGGAGGTCCAACCTGTGAACCAGCAGCCCCCTGAGAGGGATGGGTTCAGTTCCAGTGCCAGGACAGACATTCTGTGGGGTTTCCTGTCCTTAGTGGCATAATTACGTAGAATTACTACCATGGGACTTCCTGAAACAGATTGCTGCTCTCCTCCCATTGCCACCAGGATCCCAAGAAACTAGTGGGTGTCCTGGAAATGGGGCAAAATCACAAGCTTTAGGTGCAACCTCTTGTAGGTTTTTCCCTCCCTTTCATCTCCAGAAAACCTTCCCTTTGTCCATTGTTATGATGATTTTGTCCATCCTCAATCGTGGTCATGCCCAAACATCTTCAGCTCACCTCTGCCCGTTCCTTTTATGTCTCAGGAGACATGAATTGATTTATTTCTCATTTACCTTTGGGTGTTATTAGTCCTCTGCTGTTCAGAGGGTCAGACTCTGGGTTAAGGGAGAGGTCAAACAGACGCAAAAGGCTCTTCCCAGCTCAACGTGCTCCAGCCAAAGCCACCAACACCTCTCTTGCTCTCCTGGAAGAAGCCATCTCACCCTGCACTGCTGGATTTACACAAGCAGCCAAAGAAGGCAAAACTCTTTGCAAAACAGAGGTTTACACCCCTAAGCAGCTGAGAGCAGCAGAATAAATGGGTATAAAGCAGGTCTGGAGATACCTGCGCCTGTGAGGGGAGAAAAGCCTTTATGGTGAGGGGCTTTGCAATGTGATGGTGGAGAGCTGGGTAGGTCCGTGCCCCCTGCCCGTGCAGATCTCACTCTGCTGCTCCTATTTTGTGGCTGAACATAACCCAGGTAAAATTGATGCACTGCCTGGAGCTTTATAACGAAAATTAATGTCTTTGGTGCATAGCTGTCATCTTCAGGGTGCATGCAAACAAACAACCAAAAAAATGTAGCGTGGTGTAAAATCAGGGTTATATATGCTTTGAATGCTAATGTTTTTTAAATTGTCTTGATTTATGGAGTGTTTCTTTACTGAATTTCCCTGATATTCATCACTATTACTGCAACTTCGCTGGACATCTGGATGAAGTTAATAAAAAAGAAAAAGAGAGACATATAGCTGGGCAGCTGGATATTGCTTTTTCGTACACGAAGATTTGGTGGGTCAGTCACAGCACGGCTTTGCAGAGATGGAACCCCAGAGATGGGTCACAGCTCTGTCTTCTGATGGTTTCGTGCATGTCCTTCAGGGATGGACGTTTCTGTCCCCAGGGATATAAGAAGGACATTTTCTTACATTATCTAACAGCTTTTGGACCTGCCATCTGATCAGGGGGCAGGTGAAGATCATAACCTCTGTGTCTTGAGTGGCATCAGCCAGAACACCACAGCTGGCTGCAGCTGGAATCAGCACATCACAGTTTGGATGTTCCCGTTGAGGGAACACCATCCCCACAGAGAATGCCAGCAGTGGCAGGGAGGAAAGCTGTAGGCACCATCGGAGCTGCCTCTGTGCCTGGAGGAGCATCCCCTGGGATGGGGATGGTAGCTCAGCGGGCCACCAACTCATCTGCTTTGGGCCACCAACTCATCTGCTTTGGGCCACCAACCAAGGAAAGGAGTTTGCAAATGGTTTTAGGACCCTTTAGGCTTGAAAGGCATTATATAAATGAAAATGCATTGCTAACCCCTGAAGGGCTCCAAAGGGTTCTCATAGGCGCGGGCAGATTTGTACAGATCCAGCTGGAGAAGTTTAACCTCAGGAGTCAGTTTGTGCAGCAAAACTGATTAATTTCTCAGCAAAACCTCTTAATTGCATGAAAATTCCCCAGTGACTGTTTGAGTTTGCATCCACAATAAACCTGATTTGATAAAATGCATAATAATGAAACTAATCTGTGACCCGAGTCAGCTCTTCTGGGGAACTCGTGCCTCACATGAGGATGGGAAGATACTCACTGGGCTGAGAAAACAATGAAAAATGGACCGACCTGTAGCACAGAGGGCTGGTAGGTAGGTCCTAGCAGAAAAGTAACAACTTCTTTTGGAAGACAACAGGAGACAATTAAACTTTGGATTCACTAGGACATAAAGCTGCTCCTAGTAAGCCAGCAGTAAACTGCTAAAGGAGCAGGGTTTGTTCTCAAACTGCACATCTTCAGGACCATTGCTGCCCTTCAAGTGTTGCCCTGGGGAAAGTTGGCTTTACCTGCTCCCTGTTGCAGCAGGTTAGAGCCTGGGCTTGGTTTTCTCTTCCTTTTCCTCTCATCTCTGTGCTGAGGTGCAATCCACAGCTAAAACCTGTCCATGGATGAGGACAGTCTCTTATGGTGACCAGTCTCTAGAGGTGGCCATTAGCTGGCTCTGCAAGAGGGACACAGCAAGCAATAACAGCCAGGACTTTTATATTGCCCTGGATTTCCCAATAGCCTTACTGAACAGGCTTTCCAGAGGATCAAACCTGCCCGTTGTGGTGAATTTATCACTACAGGGGTGGAGAGGTGCCAGATTCCCCCCAAGGTGCCAAGCAGCACGCTGAGGGTGATGCATCTGCCCCTGGGTTTCCTGCTGGTGGTGTTACCTGTGCTGTCTCTGAACCACTTGTGGGGTAACAGGGTATGGATGTTCTGGCACTGAGCAGGTGTGGATGTTTTGGGGCTGGTTGGGGCAGATGGAGCAGAAGAAGAGGAGAATAAGCTGGTCCAGGGAAGAGCAGGGGACAGCCTGTGAGCTGGGGCTGGGAGGAGACTCCGGTCTTGACTCACGGGAGAAGGGCTTGGAGAATCCCATGAAGAGTACCAGGACTCAGCAGGCTTCACTCTAGAGGTAATCATCATTAGCTCTGGTTATTATTTGTTAGTAAATGGGTCTAAATGAGAAAACCAATGAGGCAGCACTTCAGACGCCTCTGCTGAACCAGGCACGGACCAGGTCAGCCTTCACAGCCGGAAGGGATCCAGTCCACAAGCTGGGGAGACTGGGTGGGGGCAGGTTTGAGCATTTATTTCTCTTCATTTATTACAATCAGCTGGGAAAACATTTCACAGGGTCTCTCCTGACCTTCACACTTCTCAGCCGAGTCCCTTTAAAGCTCAGAAGCTCCCCATGAGGGCAGCATGGTGAGGACAGCGGGGAGAGGAGGAGGAGGAGGTTGAGCACATCGATATTATTCCTCCATCCCTGCCAGGAAGGTCGGGATGGGAGCGATGGGGATGCCAGGGAGGGTTCATCAGTACACGGGAACCAGCTGCCCTCCTCCTCGTGAGTGTCCTAACCTCACCAGCAGGGACAAGCGCCCTGTGGGAAAGGACAGCCAGAACATTAGTCACAGCCTGCTGGGAGCAGGGCAGGATTGTGCCCTCTCCTGTCTCTGCTGCTGGAGATGAAGAGAGAGCAGGGACCTGCCGCGAGCATCCTTACAGCAGGGGAGGGATGGCTGTGTTAATGGTGCGAGGGCGTCAGGCTGCTGAGACCTGCACAGCTGCGGTCTGCTGGGCTGCAATTTAGAGATGTTTGTGCTGAATAAAGTGCTCTGAAGAAATATTTCTCCTTTATCACATGCATCGACACATGTGCACACATTTCTTTCTAGTTTCCCTACATTGGCCAGCCCTGCACGCTGTGGGTGAGGTTCATCCAACCTGCCCTTTGGTCCCTACAATGCTGATTTGGGGGCTGAGCTCATGCCAAGTTGGCCAAGCAAAGCTTTAGGAACCTGGTGGCCTCTTGGAGATGTGTGTGTGGCCACAAGGACAGACCAAGTGCAGGAGCGTGTGATGACGGGCAACAAGGTACAGTCCATCCTCTCTTTTCCTCATTCTGACTTTCTAAATCCCATTGCACAGAGTTAGCAAGGCGTGTCTGATCCTTATCTTGACCCACAAGCCTTCCACTCTGTCTTCTCCTCCCTGTCCAGCTGAGGAGGGGAGCCATAGAGTGGCTTTGGTGGGCACCTGGTGCCCAGCCAGGGTCAACCCACCACTTATTATGTCCTTTAGGGTTTCCTGAGAGCCATAAACTCTTGCAAACAAGGGGATTAACCAAAATTTCAAGTCTTTTCATGTGCTAACAGCTCTCGTAAAAATGAGAGCCTTCCGACACAGACTTTCATAGCAAAGACTGATGCTGTATCCAACTGCTCTGCCAGCCCCGTGGGCAGGTGGGATGAGAGCTTCGTGAGGAACTCACCGCTTCTGTTTTCCTTATACTCCTTCCTTTCTATTAAAGTGCCCAATTGTGAGTACCACGCTAATGAAATCCATTCACTTCGTCTGAAGCATCCCTTGGTCACTTGATAAATCACTTGCTAGAGGAGTAAATGAAGCTGGCTGGCCATCAGTTGGTACTCGGCAGAGGAAAGGGAACACGTCTCTTGCCACCCCTGAAATACCCTCTCCGGAGAAGAGCCCCGTGGTTTCAACCCTTGTCTGGTGGAGGAGGATGTCCCATGCCAGAGTTGGAGGGAGGTGCCTGGATGATGAAGTGGGCTGTGGTGTGGGGGTGTCCAGGAATGCCCCAAAACCTGCCCTGGGTTTCCTCTCCAGGGCACAGACAACTGCAAGTGCCCGGTGTCTGAATTCACAGCTGGGCATGGGTGAACCAAAACTCTGTTTCTTTTCAGCTCAGAAACTATCCCTGTGTCTTTCTCTGAGGTATTTATTTGTCTTTCTGGGATTTTTAGCACTCGGCATACACATGTTACTTTTCCTGGCAACATAATCATCTCCCTAAGAAACTGCTTGAAGGTTGTGCATTTTTTTTTTTTACTGCCTCATCTCAAGGCATTCTGGTCTTCAATAAAGAGTCTTGTAAAATCTCTGTTCGTAGGTCTGACTCTCTTTTAAATCTTTTACAAACTCCTTTTCTGCTTCTACCTCACTCTGTTCTCCTCCATCACAAGTAAGACTTAGGGAGCCATCCTCAGATACTTTCATTATTTCCCCACATCTTTTTTCCCCCTCCCCAGGAGGTTGCTTGTACCCATCACGCTTGCTCCTGCCCCTGCAAAGAGCAACACAATCATTGCAGTGTCCTTTTCTCCGTGCCCCCGGGGGTTCATCCATCAGGAATTGCCACGGAAACCCTTCCCCTGGGCTGGCAGGGGGTTCACCTCCAGCTGAGCTGATATCTCCTGTAGTCATCTAATGCTACAGCTCCCAATAAGTTCTCCAGCCCTCTGTACCTCTGGCTTCAGCAACTCCGTTAGGTGAGATTGATTGCAAGAAGAGCCTGATATTAAGAGCCGAATTGGTGGATGAAAGTAAAGTAAAACATTTCCCAGGGTTCGGCTGCACTCCGTGAACACAGACTGCCCTTCGCTCCTTGCTTTTATTCCTCTGCACTGAAAACACACAGGGGCCTCAAGCAGAGCACGATCCGAGGGGTAAAACAGGGAGCTGCTGAATTTCCTGGAATAATTTGCTTTGTAGCATGTGTTGGAGGCATAACTTTGGGTCTCGGAGCTCTTTGACAGTCTGGGCATGGGATTAGCTGTGGAGGTGCAAGTGTTGCTTGTCCTGTGTTGTAGGATCTTTGAATGAATCAGATGCTTTTTTCTTCTTTCTCTTAAAAAAAAAAAAAAAAGACAAAAGGGAGCAGATTGTTAAAACCAGCCCAATTCTGTTAGAGATGTTCTGTTTGGGGACTCTGTGTGCATCACTCCAATCCCTGCACTTCTCCCTCAACCTATGATTTCTTCAAAAAAAAACCCCAGACAGACCTGCTTTTGTCATGTTAATCTTCCTTTTGTCTTGGACAGATTTCTCCTGACTGAACCCAAGGCAGGCTGCTGGCAGGTTTTCTAGCTCTCAGGGTTAGCTTGATTAAAAAACATAGTGAGACAAACGCATCGACTGAACGTCTTGTTTGATAAAAACAAATAACACAACTCAGCTGCGTATTTTTTTCCTACCACGCAAATAAAAAGGAGGAAAGTAAAGGGATGGAAATATTATGAAAGGAGTGTTTTCTGAGTTCCTGAAGGCAAGTGTAAATTCTCTTCATATAGAGATCGAGGGGCAGTAAATTCACCCAGTATTGTGGATTCAGCTCTAGCACCTCAGTAACTTTTTCTCTGAGGCTTTCTGAGCACCGCAGATGTTTCCAGCGAGGCCAGTTCACTGATGTATTTTGTTTCTAGGCCTTTGAGGGTAACCTCGGACTTTTGGACATTCATTTGTTGCAGGATTCTGACTTTATGAAAATCCAATATTTGTTACTTGTGCGGTAAATGATGAAAGATGGACCAGAAAATTCAGGTTTTTCTCGCACAAGGGGATGGCAAGACCTTTCTGAAAAAGGCTGATGTTTTATACAGCTATTGATTGTTGGTCATGGCAACCACAGGTTAGATGAGATGATATCTGGTGCATCA
>JAHREE010100880.1:0-12088 GCA_033628505.1 Tringa tobata | reverse complement strand
GCGACCCCCCGGGTCCCTTCCTTTGAAATCTGGGGACCACGGGAGGGTTTACGGGCTCGGCGACTCTTTCTTAATCAGCCGCTTCGAAATATACTTTTAATTAAGCACTGAGGGTTGAGCGTGGAATGATGAGCAGAGAGAAGGTGACACGACCGATTTGTGCCGTGGCAGCTCATAGCTCTTGGCGCAGCAGTTCCAGCTTTCACTGTTTGTATTTTTTTCTTACAATACAGGAAAATATCGAAATATTTTCAATATAGAAAAAAAATCTGTGAAAAGAAACGAAACTCATTGATTTCCTTGATTTTATTCCTGTCTGCGACGGCACTTAGAAATCCACATTCTTGTTCTAACTCAGCAATTTTATATGAATATCTAAATATGATATGGAAAAAATCCCACCTGAGACCAGCACAAGGACTGTCAGTGAGACAGACACTTCTGTGCCAGAGCAGGTAATGTCTGTATCACTCTTATGGCACATAAGCGTCATTTTCAGCTCAGTACAGATGTTGTTCTTATGAGTGTAGGCGAGCAAGAGATGGCTGAAACCCTTTAAACCCCAAAACTACAAAATATGAGAGGGAGTTAAGTAGTTCCAGGAGTTTGTGTCAGAGTGTTTTTTGTTATAAGGCACAGGGGAGCTGCACTGTGAGGCTTCCAAGGACTAGCAAAATATAAAATTTCATCTCCGTTTAACAAAGTACTGCTTCAAGTGAAAGGTTGGACTAACGATCTTCAGACGTCCCTTCTGACCAACAGTGGTATATCTACACTTTGCTTTCTGAATGACTCATTTTAAAAGAGCAAGACAGTAAAATCACAATCACTTATTCAGTAAACCTTTCTTTTGCTGAGGGTGCTATTTCTCAAAGCCAGGCCAGAATTCATACAAGCCACTCTTTCCCTGAGATGGAGTGATTGCATATCCTATTTTAAAGTGACTTACGTCGGCAACAAAAGCTGCCAAGAAGTCACAACCATCTGACTCTAAGGGTTGTTCCAATCTTATTGATATGAGGCCTGATGCAGCCTTTTCTTGACCAAATTGGACTGTAAGAAGAGGACATGTAAAGCACAGAGCAAAAATGGGTCTTTGTATAATGGAGCAGTGTCCACATAAATTCATCCCTTTATTACAATGGCCCGGGATTATTTTTCACCTAATTTCCATCTCAGGGAATTTTGCATACTCTTATGTGTACTTATCTAGTATTCTATTTATATGATTCCAAAGTGCTTTCCAGTCATAAAATAACTTCACAGGGATAGGTCATACGCCTATTACTCCATTTACAAGTGGAATGGTAAATTATTTGCAGCACAAGCAGTATAACCCAGCAGTGTTGATTCTCAGTCCTCCTTGAATCCTTTTCCCATAGCTGTTAGACTGCTGTGGCAGGACAGAATTTGTTGTTTTATCTTCCATAGGTTGCATCCAAATACATTGAACAAAACTGGCTATATATATATATATGGCTACTTAAACTGACATACTCCAACTGAGAATCAAATCTGTGACCACAGATGGGCTTTTTATTGTTAAATTGCATTTTTCTGTGGATGCTGTGTTTGATTAAGAGTAGGGTAGTAGTATCTATTTTTAAGATTATTATCAAATTTAAATAGAGAGTCTGTATTTATCTTTTTCACTATAATTAACATTGAGGCTTGAGGCAAATCAAATCAGCCAAACAGAACAATTGCATGCATAATGCACTAGCTGGTCTCAGAAACCTCGTTTCAACCCTTTTTAGTTGAGCAGGAAAGTTATTAGGGGACTTGTTCATACTTGGTTTTTTCTTTTTGGGGGACTGAGGGTTTTTTTTGGCACATTCAGAGCTGCTTCTGTAAAGAAGTAAGCATGGCTGAGTGGGGAAAAATGGAATGCCAGCCTTTTTTCTCTTTTTTCCTGTTCTCTGTGTGAACCTTTTTCTTTATGTTGCTTATTCATTGCTTTATTTTAGAAAACACTGAAAAAATCTCCCTCAAGTTTTAAACTATGTTTGGACAACAGATACCTAGAAAACAAGCATTGGTAAACAGAAGAAACAAAACTCTTCTCAAGCAGGCATTTTTTCTTAATTAAAACAATAAATTGGGAGGCTATGGCCCAAACTTTCTGCCGATCAGGTCTGCCTGATCTAAAATTCCCTGGGTCTTCTTTCTTTCCCTGTTTGAAGGCTCAGGATGGTGGCACAGATTAATCAATACATATAAAGGTATAATCTCCCATTGATTTCACAGAGTTTGGAAAACAATGGTAAATTAGAAGCCCAAATACTTTTTCCTGCTTTCTGGCGCCTCACTCATCCTCTCTTAGTTTTCAAAGATCAGTACTTACTTCTCCAAGGTTATCATGTCTCCACCTGGTCCTACTGGATCGATGACATAGTGTAGCCACCTGCAACAACAACACACGCTTGGAATTTTTCCCTTCAATAATTACTCAGAGATAGATCTATTTCCTCCTACATTCTATACGGTGTAATGCTGTATATGGCAGGCCTTATGATGACTTAATAAATGAAATGGTGTCTTGCAATTCTTTGTGTGCCTCTTCCCCCAAAGAGGCAATTGACTATTTATAAGTAGTTTCTAGGACATTTTAAAATTTTGTTCCGGAATGGCTTCAGCCTTTTCTCAGAAAACATCTTCTGGAAAAGCTGAATCATCTGTGCAGCTACATACCAATCATAGTGTTAGAGCTCTCTGATTTATCACACATAGTCATAGACCTAGGGCAGCAAGCTATTATAGATATGCAGTGTATATATATTGCTCAAATATATATATATATATATATGTGTTGTAACATAATTAAAATGTCAAATAAAGAGAAAAGCATGTTAGTAATTGTCACGTGTTGCATGTGGCTCTGATTCCACCTTGGCTTCTCAGTGGCATTCTCCTTCACAAATGCAAAACCTGACTGACTCCAATGACAATACAGAACTCCCCTGATTTGTCTAAGGTATAGTCCTACATCAGTTTGATTTTTTTTATTATTATTATTTCCATAAAGTATAGAGCTTGCTTTCATTTATCTGCCTATAAATATGAGTGTAAACTCTTTCACCATGGCAGTTTAAAACATTTTACACGTATCAATATAGTCAGGCTACAATACCTTTGCACAATAGGAAAATACCACTGTTAGTCACATATGTAAAAGTGAGGTAAAGAGAGAGCACATTATTTATCCAAGGCCAGGCAGACAGGACAAGATTTTCAGCCCACATTTTCAGTCTCATGTCTATCTTCTTTCCCTCGGTTTTACAATGACCTACATATGATTGCACAAAAACCACAAAGCCAGCAATAAACACTCTTAGCCTGTATATAGCAATGATCATCTATCCTAGTTATTCAAGTATAGAACACATAATCTCACAGGACAATAAACTTCTTTTAATCTTCTGGTTTAGCCCTTTGAGAGTCAAAAGAATTCTAATTACCGGTACAGTACTTAACTGCACATCAAGAGCTTGAGGATTGCAAATTCTATACATGACTTTTTTTATCCACAAGCCACAGATGAAAAGCTGATAGTGGTTTTTGACCTAAATTATCGCCCAGCAGCTAGAGATTCTGCTCTTGGGAGAAAAGGATTCAGTGTCACTCATAGAACTTCATATGTCCCTACTCTTCTCTTAAATACTGATGTGTATATCTGCAGTATAAATGCAGCTTTATGTAGAGGTGGAAGTTCTGTAAACATGAGTTCTATTAGAGGGTAGTGGGTATGTACGTCAATAAGGTTTTATTATAGAATCATAGAGTTGTCTAGGTAAGAAGGGACCTTTAGGATCATCAAGTCTAACCATTAACCTAACGCTGCCAAAACCACCACAAATCCATGTCTTTCAGCACCACATCTGCCTGTCTTTTAAATACCTCCAGGGATGGTTTTGTTGAAGCCCATACCCTTGGCCTTAGCCCATCGATTCAGCCTGTCCAGATCCCTCTGTAGAGCCTTCATACCCTCAAGCAGATCAACACTCCCACCCAACTTGGTGTCATCTGCAAACTGACTTGATCCACTCATCTAGCTCATTGATAAATATATTAAGCAGAGCCAGCTCCAATACCAAGCCCTGGGGAACACCATTTGTGAGCGGCCACCAACTGGATTTAACACCATTCACCACAACTCTTTGGGCCTGGGCCTCCAGACAGTTTTTTACCCAGCAAAGAGTACACCCATCCAAGCCATGAGCAGCCAGTTTCTCTAGGAGAATGCTGTGGGAAACGGTGTCAAGGGCTTTACTAAAGTCTAGGTAGACAACATCCACAGCCGTTCCCTCATCCACTAAGTGGGTCACCTTGTCACAGAAGGAGATCAGGTTTGTCAAGCAGGACCTGTCTTTCATAAACCCATGCTGACTGGGCCTGATTGCCTGGTTGTCCTGTACGTGCTGTATGATGGCACTCAAGATGATCTGCTCCACAACCTTCCCCAGCACCGAGGTCAGACTGATAGGCCTGTAGTTCCCTGGATCCTCCTTCTGTCCCTTCTTGTAGATGGGCATCACAGTTGCTAACCTCCAGTCAACTGGGACCTCCCCAGTTAGCCAGGACTGCTGATAAATGATATACTGCGCAGCTCACTAATGTAGGCATGGTTGGCATTCGCGCATTTGTAATGTAGACGTGATCTGATTCTGCATTGCTTGGTAACTCAGAATGAATTGCCAAGTGAGAGACAATAAGGTGAATCCTGACCCTCAAAAATTAGGCTGCTTCTGTCCACTAAGGGCCAGGTAAGTGTACTGTTATTCTGGTTACTGTTCTTTGGAGTCCAGTTTCATAAACAGTGTTTTAGTAGGTTATTCTGCATCTGCATTAGTTCCCTGAATTCAGTTCACAATATGCTGCGCAAATGCTGGTGGCTACACAGTGCAGGCAGGGTACAGGAATAGAAACACACAGCTGGGAAGGAGGAAATGATTATTTAAGCTGGCTTTAGCAGTATTGTTGCTGAATGTCACAGCACGTCAAACCTTACTCTGAAAAAGTTCCCTCTGGAACATATTCTAGGGAAAGGAAAGGAGAATGTGACCCCAAATTAATTTATTGCATAGGCTTTTGCTGTAACTGTGCAAATACATAAGCTATTTTGAAAGCGTGTTAGAGACAATATAGAAAATGAAGTCAACTAAAGTGAGAGAATCTAAGTATTTTTTATTAAAAATGCAATAACTGAATGGAGTACTAAAATATGTTTTCCATCACAACTTGGTAATGCTTAAATCCTGGAGTGCTGAGACCACTGGCTTCCAGGCCTGATCAATAATGTCTCATTATCTTATGTTCCATCCTTTAAATATTGATTTCTGTTATTGTTCCTTGTCTTTTGCAATGGTTCTAATTCTCTGGAATCCAAATAGACATTATGCTCTGGCTTGGTACAGCACCTAGCACAGTGGGGGTCCTCATCCATTACTAGAATTCCTGGGCATGACAGTAATGTAAACAACGCATAACTATTAATAAATATGGTATAAAATATTAAGCCCCATGAGAAAGGGGAGCAAGAGAAAAGTGATTTAAAAAGAAATGCAGGGAAGTTTAGACTTTTACTGCATTTATTTCTGCCTCATTCAACTGACAGAGATTTTTGCACTGAATAACTAATACATTTCTTTTCCATAGGAAAGCCAAAAATGGTGAAAAGTGACAGAAATGTATAAAACTTCAGTAGTTGGCAACTACTGCTATTCTTCAGGTGTTATTTGATGCTCAGCCTCAATGGTATTCACAGCATGTAAAATTATGTTATGCCAAGAATGGAATACATCTACTTTGCTATTTTACTATCAAATTGACTCAATGCTAAGAAACTCAGTAGTCATATTCATAAATAGGGGACAGAAGGTATGATAAAGCTGGATTCAGTGAACCCCAATAACATTACAAAGATAACTGGACGGTTTTTTGTTTCTATAATATTAGAATAGAAAAAGAATCAAGGAAAATAAACCAACTTCCAAGAAAGCTAGTTACAAAATGGATTCAAATTGGCAAAATGGCATCAAAAAAACTTTTAATTCTTTTTTCCCTAAAAAGACACATTAAATTCCAGTAATCATAAAATTTTACTTTTCAGACTTTCTAAAAGCAAAAGTCTTGGGGTTTTTTTGAAATGTGAACTATTTTGCTCTTAGAAAACCCTACCTAAATTAAAAGTAAAGAAAGGGAGGTAAGCTCTTCCAAATGGTAATAAAACCATTAACTTGCTCAGACTGTTTTTATTTTGCTGAATATATCTTCATTGAGTTGCTAATGGATTTCCATGCCATTTTTTATTAAATTTATTCTGCTCCACTTCCAAGACACAGAGTTAAATAGTTTTCTAACTATAACCACCAAGATGACGAAGTTGTCTTTGAAACATTTCCACAGAAGCCCAACTTCTGACCTCATGCCACCCTAATAAAGACACATAAGGTTGTGAGGAAGCCTGTTTTAGAAACACCTACACTGAAACTTTCTTTGATCAAATGTAGGCCTAGAAAAGAAAGTCTCTTGTAAGGCAAATGTGCAAAAGCCCACACTTGGGAAAAATGAGTCTACTGTGTAGATTTCCTTGGTGCTTCCTGGCAAATGGGATTAATGCTTAGTCAGCCCTTAATCAATTAAAAGACTGAAATGAGGCAGTGGAGCCCAAAAATGCAATCTACTTGGTGAAGGACTTTCTGTGTCTGAACTGGTCTACTCTGTACACTTACAAAACCACTGGAAAAGCAGTATGCCTAGGTGATCAGATGAGGAAATGCAAGTAGAATCTGTTTAAAATTAGGTGTGAATTTTATTACAATGGTCGTGAAGACCAGCCTGTCATTTACCTTGGAAAAATTACAAATTATGTGTGGCCTTGGTATACTATAAATAGTGTTTTAACTGATGAAGGCAGACCAACAACACAGTAAGGAATCTTTTCATGCATGATTGCACTAGCTTGGTAGTCTGCAAAGTGAAATTTGAAATTGTAGAATAAAAGAATGGTAGGCGGTCAAAACATTCTCATTTATTTTTGCAAACGGTCTCATTGATTTGATCTTAACAGTAAGTGCAACAGAGGGAAATCAATACATTACCCACAAGCCGTATAGTATATTGCAAACATATAGTATATTGCAGATTGCTCTGAAGGGAAAACGTTATTTTCCTGTGTGCTCAGTGAAACTTGTGAAGTCAATGGAAATATTCCCATTGGCAAGTAAGAGGTTTTCATGGGAAATGAGGAAATAGCAGAGTCCCTCTTCCTTTAGAGATAACAACTACAGCTGCCATATGAACAAGTCATTCCAGTGGAAAGCAAGCTAAAAATAAATTCAGGCAAAAATTCTTATGCGGAACTGCTTTCCCTGTTTTTGAGAAAATTTTCATTTTCTTGCCAAAAGCTAATATTCACGGCAGTGTTTTTGTATTTTTCTGTTATAAAACATAACGCAGAAGTATTTTTAAAAGTGTTTAATATGGAAAGTACATTTACAGGTACTTCAGAAGTGTTGTGGTGGCAACTGTTGGCTGTCACAAACAAATCTCTCTTTATCTGCTATATTGCCAATCAGAAGAGCCTATTGTGTTACTTTTGTTCTGAGGAGGTTCCTTCTCAGAGCAGGGTTTTGAGAGTGTCTGTTTAATGCATAATATAACCTTTCTATAAAGCACACAAAAGTCTTTTAAAAAAAGTATTTCAGAAGAGGAATCTAAGTCAAGAGCCCTTCTTGCATCATAGATTATTAACCATCTCACACAGCTTGGGAGCTATCGGGTTGGTCAATGTGTAAAGGATTAGGTAAATTAAAGAATATGATTGGAATATTGTAGAAGCTCTTATCCATGGATGTGATTTAAGACAGTAAGGGTATAGACATCATGGATTTATTATTCATATTCCTGTATTAGTAGAAGCACTTTAGAACCATCTGAGTTACAGAAACAGGCAAACCAGTTTGCCCTGTCTGAAAAAAACCCAGCTTGCAAGAAAACCAGCAGGCATAACAGGAGGCCAGCCTGACTGAATGGGGAAAACCTAACTAAGCTCAAATGCAAAAAGGGAGCATATGGAAAGCGTAAGTGGGTAGGGACTACCAGGGAGAAATACAAAAATACTGCCTGGCACACAAGGATGAAAATAGGAAGGAGAAAGTGTGTGTAGATTAAAAACTGGCAAGGAGTATGAAGGGTAACAAGAAAGGCTTCTGTAGTCACTTTGGCATCAAAAAGATGAGCAAAGAAAATGTCAGCCTGCTGCTGAGTGGGGTGGACAACCCTGTGACGAAGGACACAGAAAAGGCTGAGGCCATTTTTTCCTCAGATTTTACTGGAGGATCTGCTTTTAGGCCTCCCATGCCTCTGTGTCTAATAGCAGAAGTCCTACCAGTGGTACAGGAAGACTGAGTCAGGGACTAGTTAAGTAGGCTGACATATGAAGTCATCCCGTAGGACCTGATGGGATGCATCCAGAAGTGCTGAGGGAGCTGGCTGATGTCAATGCCAAGGCTGTTTTTTATCATCTTTAACATAGCACTTTACAATCCTGTAAACAACTAGACTGAATATACCTTGAATAAATAAGGCAGCAAAAATTATTTCCAGTTGTCAGAGAGCTAAATAAGTGATGGCTCAACCTCTCAGTCAAAAGCAAAGCAGCAAATGTCCATACTATAAAACTTCCACCAACTGCACCTATGAACTGGTATCTGTAATAGCAAAAGAGGAATGAGCTGACTATAACAATATTGGGCAGGCAAATAGGAGTCTTCAAATAAATTAGAAGTGTATTCACTGCCAAAGAAGATTTTTCGGATGTTCTTCTGGAAGCTACCAGGAGGAAAGGCAAACAAAGAAAAAAATGTTCCATGACTTCTTAATCACAGACATTTAGAAATAAAGATCCTCATACTCTCTTGCAGTGTCATTTTCAAAACTGGTATCATTCATCCCATGGAGAGTTGTGTATTTGTCCAATCTCTCCAGTCAATTGTACATCCAAGTATGGACAGTTACTAAATCATATCACTTCCCATTTATCAACATTTAAACTTGAAATCAAGCTGCGGGCAATCAGGTAACACAGAGTGAGAGTGCATGACTAATTGTCAGCCTACGCATTTCCTTACCATTAGCTATTGACAATGAATTGCAAATGAATTTTCCAATTATTTTTTGCTAACTAAAGCTGACAGCCTCATAAAAACACTGCCCAGCTGTGAATCTATGGAAGACACACTGAATGTAAACAGAAAACCACTGGAGTGGAAAAAACTCCTGATCAAAGGGTGAGCAAGGGCAAAACAAACTCTGACCTTGGAATCCCTGCAAGGAGCTCTGAATTATTTTAGTAACAATGCTATGCATTGCACTATAACACTGAACTATTTGGGGAATGCATGCAGAATAGAGATAGTATTGCAAATGGCAGTGAGAAATATTTAGCAAATGGTAGCGTAGACTGCCCAGAAATAGAGGAAAGAGATGGAAGCAAAAGTAAAGGGTTATGTTTTGGACCCACCGAGATGTTCAGTTCCTAGTTTTAAACCAGAAAAGTTCTGAAGCACATGCTCATCTTAAAAGATGTTAATATCCAATCAAACATGTTTGATTCACGTATCTGAAGTCATACATACAGTAAAATGCTTTTGTAGACTGGATGCTCAGTACCTTCTAAAACCAAGCTCTTTACCTGGTTCATTTAATAAGGAGATTTCTCATTCCTTAATGTTCTTTAGTCACATGTTCTGTAGCGTAACTAATAGATATGAATAATACACTAATGGAGAAATGCTGTATGAGAGAGAAACCAATCTTTTCAAAGACTGGTTTTAAAGTAGTGTTGTTCACAGGAAGTTAGCTTAATAATAATTGGTAAATCTCTTTGTTTGCAAGTCAAAGAGACTAACCTCCCCACTAATCCATCCCTCTGTGTCAGCAGAGGCTTCAGTGCTCCCCACCAGAGTGTGTCCAAAGGAACTCTTCATTTGGCCTGACAAAGGGAAGCAGAAAACTCTGGCAGAGGAGGGAAATTCCTAAAATGGATCTGCCACTGACAGAACAGGCTCATTCTGGAAATCTCTGTCCTCAGCTGCTAGTTCCCATGCCCCAGCTGGAGATTCCCACTGTCCTGTTGTGTGACAAATGCCAAGCCAACTGTTCATGGAGCCACTCAAGCTGAGTGGGTGGAGTCCACAGCAGGGGGCAGGACATCCTTCTTACTGTCAGTTTCATATTGATTATCATTTGTTCTCATAAGACAATATTAATCATCTTAATTAAAAGTCTCTATGGGTTTCTCAGATAATTAATTCACTGTATATGTAAAAGTCAAATCTGACGTTTACACAATGAAATGAAGGAATGGTACCACTGAAGAAGGTGTTTATTCGCACTATCCGGAAAACAACAACAAACTATTTCAGGGAGGCAGGTGTGTACCACTGACAGCTAAAAGAGTTTTCTACTTAAGGAGAGCTAACTTCTCAAAAATCTGCCTCACCTCCCATCTTAGCAAATCTCGACCCCAAATAATTCTCAAATTTATTTTTTCTTTAAGGCTTCACACACTTTTCTCTGAAAAGGGGAATGCTGCAGCTAGTGCCACTAAGACGCCTGCTGCCTGTGACCCGTTATCTAACTAAACTACTGTCCCTCAGGTCTGTTCATAGCGCAAAGCAGGGAAGAGAGAGAGGAGAAGAGAAGAAGAATCTCTTTCAACTGAAAATTGCCAGCTTCCTTGCAAGGTCAGAGAGTGACTTCCCTCCAGAAGCTGCAGCAAGGATTTTACTGAGCTGAGCATTTGAAAAACTTTGAGGCATTTGCTGCTCCTCAGCCTTCCTTTTAAGCAGCTAAAACCACAAGACAGACACAGTTTTTTTACACACCAGGAGCTTTTGGTTAATAGACACAAAATACATCCCATTACAACCACAGCTCTGCTGTCTATCTGTTCTACCCGGAATTTCCCAATGCCTTCTCTGTTTGGGCTAGGCCTCATTTTATGGCATTATAAACGTATTTCATTTGCAAGGGAGAAAACAACACTACATTGTCCTGGGAAACAAGGCGTGGACCAAACCATTCCTGTACTGCATTTCTGTGTATGTTTGATATGCCTTTGAAAATATGGGGCATTGTGCTTATGGGAAAATCATAAGAAAATAATTCCAAACAGATAGATTTATTAAAAGGCTGAGAAGCCATTTAAACCCTTCTCGTGCCCAGTACCTGCAGGAGTGATCTGAATTACTAGCATTACCAGTGTTCTGCCAATGGCATTGAGTGCTACATACACAATTAGGCAGGACAGTGCTACACTGGAAGCTTTAGGGCATTCACTTTTTAAAATCGGGATGTGTAGCCAAGAAAGAATAGTGCATCATCATTTTTCATACCTGCCCTGGGGGAAAATGTTAAGAGATACTACCATCTATTATCAAATCGAGTTCAGTTCCATTCATGTCATTCCTATACTATTTAAGTGTACTTAAAAAACAACATCAGAGGTCAGACCTTATATTTGAAAGAAAAAACCTTAAACTGTATTAAAAATACTGTATTAAAAATAGTACAAAGCTTGTCTAGACACATTTACACAAAAATGATCATTCTTTTATGAAAGAAGGGTAGATGGAAATAAATAAAAAGAGGAGAAAATTGGTTTTCCAGTACTGTGTAAAACTACTTACTTGCATGCCCCATTGAGTTTCAAGATATACTGAAGATATTCTTTCAACAAACCAAGCTGCTCCCAAACGGCTGTGTGCACAGTCGGATGCTTTTTGCCTATGTCCATTCCTACTTCAGTTTTACAGGGAGTGGGATTTCGGCTGCTGGAAACAAACTCTGGAAACCTGTGGACAAGCGGCAGGTAAGGCTGGGAAAGGTCTGTAGCAGTGACGAATTTGCTGGTACGTTTTCCTGTGTCGCTTGGCAAGGAGAGGGTGAAATCATCCTTGTATTAGGAGGTGCTCCTTCCTGTATAAATATTTAAAATCATAATGAGCCCTGTGCTATTTCCTTTCACCACCAGCTGAAATACTGTGTCAACTCCCGCCTGCTTCCAGCAATTATTCAAGTTGCT
>JAHREE010100878.1:0-17227 GCA_033628505.1 Tringa tobata | reverse complement strand
ACCTAAGCTCCACGATGTTTCTAAGCAGGCAAAAAGTCCAATTTCAGGCACCCCCATAAGGTTTAGGATGAAGGACATTCAGGAGTTCAGACAGCTCCAGGGTAGGGTCACCAGCATCTAAATTAAATTCAGTCCACAGCCCATGTCACCATTCCAAAAGAAATGTCCAAATTCAAAAGAAGACTCATCATAAAATGGTTCCTCTCCTTTTTTCCCCTCCCCTTTTGAGTATGTATCTCACAGATTTCAGAGCACCTGATACCAAAAATAACCCCAAAACCACCAGACTCAAACCAGAAAGATATTTACTTCCACAATATCAGCATTACATGTTAAATTTTACTCACCAGGATGATTTGATATAGGAGGCTGGAATGCAAGTTCGTTGTGAACTGGCCCTTTAAAAGAAAACATGCAATTTGTTTTTACATGAGGAAAAGTAAAGTTTTCTCTCTTAACTTGTTTTCCTATGAGAAAAGATTTCTGAGGGTGCCAGATGTTATTAATCCTGGTAATCTGAATCAATTGGCCAAATCCCAGTAATTTGAATCACTTGGCCAAATGTGACAGAGGAGAGAAATGCCCACAGGAGAATGACACTCTTAGAGGTTTCCTAAAAATTCAGAAGCTGAGTAGAGCTAAGAGCTCCGTTAGCATCCCAGGAGGAAAGGCTGTTCAAGGCAGCCCCAGCTCCAGGAGAGAGCAGAAACCAGATGTGGCCCAAAACAGGATTTTGGGTTCACATCTGCCCCCAGGTTGGGCAAGGAGAGAATCATTGTAGAGAGGCACGTGATATAAATCCGTCAGGAACCACACTTCATTAATGGTTTCATCAATCACAGAACAAGTCACTCAGCATCTTCTGGGTTTGACCAGAAGAAACGCTCCCTGAAGATGGAAAAAAGCCCTAAATAATGGTCTTGGTATCAGCCAGTTTATTCTCTCCACTTTTATAAACTAACCAGGTCCCTTCCAGGCAGCCCAGAAGGAGAAAGAAAAATTCAACATAGTATTATAAGTAACAGCAGTTTTTGCAACAAGATGTCAAAACCAGGCACGACGTTGGTAGGTGTCAAAACAGGCAACTTTCTGAAAAGTGAGAAAAGGCAGCAGCCAAGAAAAGCTCTGTGTTGTATCACCATACAAATATTAATTACAGCAAGATACACGCCCTGAGAAACATTTCTAGAGTGTCTAAAAGTTTTTACATCTTGGTGTCTCTGACGAGGAAGACGATAAACGAAGTGGCATCTTAAGAGAATAAAATAAGAAAACTTAATAACCGTATCTAACCCACAATTTTCTTGATGGAGACAAGCTGAAAAGTCATTCTAGCATTAACTCACAGTATATTCTCTTCTCCTGATTCAAACAGGTGATCTGGTTAAGCACAATATTAGGAAATAACCAACTGTTCTAAGCTTTGGGCCACAAAATTTAGAAAAACTTGAATTTTGGTGGGGTTTTTGCACTATGCTCTTAGAGGCATATACCCTGGTAGCCACTTAGGCTAGATATTTGATAACCTTTTTTTCTACCCATCTCCTGTACCTTAAAACAAGATGTTGTGGTGCTATTTTGTAGATGAGAAAGATTTTCAAGTTTCTTTGCCAAATGAGCATTTTATTGACAAATACTTCACTGCCCAGGCTTTCACCAAGCTCTTTTAAACTGGCCTGTGTACACAGACACGCGACTTCCAAAGCTTAATGTAGACCCTTACATCATTAAGACATGACTTCAAGATTTCTAGAAAAGAAAAACAGCCAGAAACTTTCAAGCTTGGAAAGAAAAATGTCCCAACAACGGGTTCTGAATCAGCTTCCTTTTCCGCAAAGAAGATATTTACTACTAGACTGCAAAGCTTTAAAAACAGGTTTAAAAAGGAAATGCTGGTTTTGTTAGATACAGTAAGACATCTATAATATAGATGGCATCACTGTAGCTATCTGAATTTCTAATCTCTGCTGCTTTAGTGGAGGAAAATCCATCAAGTTCTTCCATTTAAGCATCAGAAGATACTAAACACAGTCATAGTAGTTCCATAATGGAAAAAAAAAAAGGATTTGAGGGTAAAGAATAATCACAAATGAGCCCCCACCGTTTACTAACATTAAAAAATATATATATATAGGTGAGTTGAAAAATCTGCACTACTTACAGTAATGTCCAGGATGCATAGGTGGATGGTGCTGAAGATGGCCATTCTGGTGGTGAGGTATGGTAGGGGTGTAGGCTGCCGTCCGACTTCCAGTCCAAGTTGTGGTACTATCTAGAAAAAGAAAGGAGCGGTTGGTTTGGAAGGGAGTTTTTTCCCCCCATCTCATTTCTAATCCTCTATTTCTCCTGAACTGTTTTTTTTTTTTTTAGAAAACTAAGAAGAGTGCACGTATGTATATACTCACTGTGATGGTAAGTAGCTGGCTGAGCTGTAAACCCATTCTGCTGAGTTCCTGGCTGAGGCCCTGAAGCAATCTGTAAGAGTCCATCACTATGGCTACCTGTCAATATACTGGTAGGTTGACCTGGTAAAAGAACACACTACCTATTCATGAACGTTCCAAAACGTGTAATTAAGAAGAGCTCAGCACTACTGGGTAGGAAAATACACCCAACTAAGGGCACTGCAATACACAGTTCCTACAAGTTTGGTTTCAGTATTTTATTTGGTTGTTTGGGTTTTTTTTTTTCCACCCACCGGAGTGTCTTAGGAAACGTGAAGGCAGATGCTCTGCATCAGCTAATTTTGACTCTCACCACTTTTAATATTTTTAGGAGCAGAAGTATGCAGAGAACTCTCTTTAGCAACCACATCTGGGCTTTGTTCACATCTCCTTTTGCAGTTTGAAAGGAAAGAAGAAGAGATGGCACAGGTTTTAGTGATTAACATCGCCGGAGTAGATTTGGTACGAATCCAAACAGGCCAACAGCAGCTCCAATAAATTGCTTATTTTCAGCAGGTTGTAACTGCTGTTCCTAAGGAGGACACTCCATTGAATTTATATTCCTCCAAAACATACAGTATTTTACTTTGGAAAAATAGTGCTTGAATAGAGCTGCATACATCACTGGACTCCTCCCTGAGAAAAGTTGCTGGGATTGATATTTTTATTTTTTTTTCATTCCCAAAGAAATAGTTCAAGAATTGTCTAAGCTTTAAAGTAAAACTAGAGATATTTCAGAACAGGTGAAGAGAATTGGATTTTAAAAGGCTTCAGCTCAGCTGTTAACACTAAAACTGATCAGCAGGTTCACAAGTACACTTGCACTCTCAAGCTGGTGTGGCCAGCAAAATTTAACCCATTGAAAACAAACTAAAACCTAAAAATGAGCTTGTTTTTTTTTTTTCCCTGTCTGCTTGGCTCCAACAATTGTAGCACCGATGAGAAGAAGTTTTTGACTATAAACTGTTGTGAAAAGGCAATACAATTCAACCCCTACCCTTTTTTTTTTTTTTTTTCCTCTGCTGGAGACAAATGCAGACATCGTATCTCGACTCGGCAAAATCATTAGTTTTAGCAAAAAAGCTGGCAGTTAAAATTAAAGAACGTTCTCAAAACGCCACGTCACTGTAAATTTGTAACACGAAATCCTTTATATTCACCCATCATTGATATTAAAGTGATGAAACCCTTCCAAACCTCATGGTTTCCCTACTCTAGGGCTTCAGGACGCCGGCTCCGTAACTGCTTTGCTGTCCCCCTGGAGTGAAGCCCGAGGTTGGGTGCTGGTAAACCCCAACTCTTCTAAATACATTAAAAAAAGTAAGAAAAACTTCCCCACAGCGCTCCGGAGGACGCGTGAAAATATTAATTAGGGCTGTCACTTTAGCAGCACAACGAGCCGTTAGAAAAATAATCAAGTTAGAGCTGGAAGACTTATTTTGTCAGCTGAGGAACACTAAAGAGTTGTCTGAAAACCTCACGTTGCTGCCACCTTAGAGTATATCCATTGGTCGGCCCGCTTGCTGTTGTAATAAATTAAGAAAACTCTTTCATTTCTACAGTAATTATTCCAATAATAGCCATAATGTTTTGTCAGTGGTCAACTCTTTTAATAGCGGAACGCTGAAGCTTTGGCATATCCACAACAGTCTTGTCACAACTCATATAGTGTCAGTCCCACCGCAAAAAAAGACCGGGTCACCAGGAAAAGTTACTCTAATTACCCTGCAAATTAAAACTTTATGTTAATACTCATAAAACTGCCTAGATCCTACTGCCAAACGCTTTATCGGCGTAGCGTGGCAGCAGCACAGCTCCAAGACAAGATCTACTTTGGCAAAAAAAAAAAAATAAAATCAATTATCAATTATCTCAGAGCTTTCCCATTTTTCAGGAATTTCGTATAAACTCCGGGATCTTACTTGTTGAAGCCACAGGAATGTTGGGAAAATTAGTGGTGCTGGTAGTGCTAGCCTCAGTGGGGGCCAGCATGGCTGGGGTGCTGTAAGGCTCCGTAGATGCCCTGTTACTTGGTGGGTGCTGGATGGTTTGGACCGAATGGCCTTCAGCAGAAGACAACGACGGCTGCCCCTCGTAGTCATGAACGTATTCGTCTTTCACCAACATGCTCGACGGAGCTGCGAAGGAGCCAAGAGTTCAACAGTGAGAAGCAAATCTATTTTTAGGATTTAATTACAAATTTCCAGCACTAACCAGGCCATTAAAACTACTGGGGGGAGGATTTAGAGAATCACGGAATGCTATGGGGTTGGAAGGAACCTCTGGAGATCATCTCCTCCAACCCCCTGCCAAAGCAGGTCCACCAAGAACAGGTCCCACAGGAACATCTTCAGGTGGGATTGGAATGTCTCCAGAGAAGGAGACTCCACCACCTCTCTGGGTAGCCTCTGCCACCCTCAAAGTGAAAAAGTTCCTCCTCATGTTGAGATGGAACTTCCTACGTTCAAGTTTGTGCCCTTTTCCTCTTGTCCTATCCCTGGCCATCTGACCCTCAACTATATCTTCATCTACATCACCCACTACAATGTCCCTCATATTGGCCCACCCCTTAATCTTCACCCACAAGCTCTCAACTCTCTCTTCATCCCACCCCAGGGAGGGCTTTGAGGACATCTACTCACGCTCTATCCATTCCTTAACATAGAGGGTGACACCTCCACCCCTCCTTCCTCACCTGTCCTTTCTGAACAGCTTGTGGAACAAAGCTTGTGAAGAGCTTCTTACATTACAGGCAATGTAATATTACTCCATACTTAACAACGTAGTCACTAATTATGAATATTCCACGTACAGCTTCAGGAAATATTCCAAATATATCACATACAGCAGAAGGTGTCCCTGCCCATGGCAGGGGGGTTGGAACTAGATGATTTTTAAGGTCCCTTCCAACCCAAACCGTTCTATGATTCTATGAAATAACTACTATGGCCACTACAACAATTTATTTCTCTTTTTCTTATTGAGCCTTTCCAAGTAAAACTCTTACACTACGTTAGCTCCCATACTAATTTTTAAAGCAGCCTTAAATATATTAAAATCTGACAGTAATTTACTGTTTCCTGCTGCAAAAGCAGTAGCAAGACCTGGGAAGCTTTGATTCTCTCCAAAAGGATCATTTTTCAGAAGACACAGGTAACAACGTAAATTAGCAGAGATGAGAACCCAATTTAAGCCCAGTTTGTTGGGCTTTTAAAAGCCATTTATGGCTGGATATTTGTATGGATTACCCAAATTTCCTTCTCTATCAATTTCTTCTGGAAGAAAAAAAAGTTCACTTTTGAATGGGGGACTTGGGTCTTTTGAGTCTGGAGAAGAGAAGACTGAGGGGGGAACTGATCAAGGTCTACAAATACTTCAAGGGTGGGTGTCAATAGGATGGGGCAAGTCTTTTTTCAGTGGTGCCCAGGGACAGGACAAGAGGGAAACGGGCACAAACATGAACACTAGAAGTTCCATCTCAACATGAGGAGGAGCTTCTTTCCTGTGAGGGTGGTAGAGCCCTGGCAGAGGCTGCCCAGAGAGGTGGTGGAGTCTCCTTCTCTGGAGACATTCAAACCCCACCTGGGCACGTTCCTGTGCAACCTGTTCTTGGTGGACCTGCTTTGGCAGGGGGTTGGAGTAGATGGGATCTCCAGAGGTCCCTTCCAACCCCATGTGATTCTGTCAAAATAATTTATTGGTATTTCCCTCTCGTACACTATTTAGCTGGTTTTCCAAAACCAGAGAGACAAATTTCCATCTGCTCTCCATCCTCCCTCCCTCCCAAAGAGATGCTCAGAAATAAACTGTGTACGTTCTGAAGAGTTTACGGCAGTTTGTGCCCACAGAAATGCGAGAGAAAACATAAATACTCACCAGAACTCTGTAGTGTCAGTCCTGAGAGATCTTTAAAAAAGAAAAAAAAAAGGGTAGAGGATTATATTTCTAACAATGTCTGAACGTGAAGTTTATAAGCTTTTACAAATCAGTGTTATAGACTCTACAGATTACACCCCCTCCATCACAAGACAAGTCTCAAAGCTAAGTTATTCCTAGGATAGACAGTAATTATAAGAACTCAGTGCAAAGCCAACAGAAAGACTTAAACAAACTGTTCTTTCAAATTCAAAATAAAGGTAAAAAATAATTCCATTAAGAAGATGGACACGAGCTTATGAGAGTAATTTATATTCAGATCGTTAAAAGTTAATGTTTCTAATTGAGGCCTGGATTTCCTACGCTCCAAAAAGAAAACATTTTAATCCCACTGTTCCATTTTAAATCAAGAGTCATACTTACCGATGCCAGGCGATACTACACGCTCATAATGGTAAGGATTTACACAGACACTGTCACATTTTAAGTCAAAAGCATACTGACAATATTTAACATGCTTGAGTTCATTTTTATGAAGATCAGGCCACCTCCAAAGACGAGCGTAAATCACATGAGGGAATCCCTTGCGACCAGCCACCTAAAAAGTCAGACACAAAAGTTGATTGGGAAAGTAACAAAGCATTTTCCCTTTATTTAGCGAAGAACAAAGCTGGATGAGGACAAACACCACCACAACCTCTCTCCATCATCAAAATATGGGGGGAAAAAAAAAAAAAAATGGTGTACGGTTTACCCAAGTTCTGTACTCATCAGAAATAAAATTCTCTTTGGGTTTTTGCTACGGTTAAGTCAACACCGTGATTCTTAAGGAGAAAAAAAAAAATACTGGGTACAAATTGGCAGAACTTGTGTTTAAATGTAGTATGTATGGTCACCTTCCCCACCATGAATGATGCTTTGCCCCAGAAGAAGAGGAACGAGGCACTAAGCTACGCTCTAAGGAATTTAACAAGCAGAAGAATGCCAATCCGTTATACTGAAAAAAAAAATTAAAAAAAAAATGAAAAAATAAAATAAAATAATGCTTGTAGGGTAGAAGGAAAGCTAGCCAGCAAACAGGACAGCTGTCCTGGGAACAAGGAAATCGCAACCCAAGCTAGGCAGGTACTGAGTACTGATGATCTAAGGCTAAGGTAAATCCTCAGTGCAGACTCCTTGGAGTACCTTAGCAAGGGATCAGCGGTCTTTCTTCCCCCTGCTGACCAACAGAGAGCTAACAGAAGCTTGTAGTGAAAATGCCAGGATAAACAGCCGAATTTGTTACGTTATTTGTTATTTCTACTGCTTTTTATTGCCACACACACACTGGTTTAAGAACGGCTGATCCCACGCCTTCTGCTCCTTTTTTAAAAAAAAATATAAATATATATATATAATAATCAACTACTGCAGCAGTCTAGAGCTCCAGCCACAAAAACAGGTCTAGAAATGGGGAGATGCAAGAGAAGAGCTACTCTTCCTCAACACTCTAGGGATCCTGCATCACTCACTTTCGCTCCAGCTTCACTAGGAGGAAAACATCTGATTTTTTTTTTGTTTCACTCGTACTAACCTGAAGCCTCCCATCCAGCGTTCTCTGTATTGTAACGCACTTGCTAGGATGAGCTCCATTTGTGGTTATAGCTGTAATCAAAGAATCCAATTCATCTTTTTTCTCCTTTAGCTTTTTAACTAAACTTTCAATTGCGCGTTTGGCAAAAGTTTCACTCTCTCCACCTTGGCGATGGCACATCAAGCTGTGAACAATGCTCAGACAAGCATCATTACTTGTTGGCGTGTTAGTAATAGACATATTGTCCATTTGTCACAGCTTTTTTGTGTCTTTTTTTTTTTGTTTGGTTTGGTTTTTTTTTGTTCTTTCAGATCAACTGTCACTTTTGGGGGCTGTTATGATTTTCAAGCTGATGAACAAGAGATGATCCAAGTTAAGTGTTAGATGTACTGTCTCTTGGTAAAACCTAGGAGGAAAAAATATCTACATTAGAATTGTTTTTTAACAAATTGCAGATCATGTTTCTAAGGAAGTCTGTGGCTTTTTTGCTTCTTTTATTTTCAAGCTAAGTGCAGGATATTAAAAGCACATGAAAAAAAAACAACTGCATTGCTTGTCCCATGATAGCTAAACACGCTTAAGACGCTGCTTGCACGGTTTTAGATATAAGATTATTATTTTTTTCCCCTGGTAACAATATTTAAATAAAGATTATAGTTTTTCTACATGTACACATAGGATGTACATATAGAAAGGTAGGGATTATTAGATGAACAGGCTCTTAATCAGGAAAAGGAGAAAGGTGACAATGATTTCCTATGTTTTCTATGTGGTGGGATGAAACCAAGTGAAAATACCAACGAAGGGGCATTGATTTAAATAAAATTTGAATAGGGAAGAAGCACGAATGCACCCCAGAATCATCCATCATCTTTATTTAATAATCCTGTCCAGAAAGTTCAGCTCCTTTCTGACCTCAGACTAAAGCTGTTTCTCTTTGCGTATCAGAAAGGCAAAAATCGGTCGCCGGTCGTTAGCGTAATACAGATTTATGCAAATTAATATTGTGTGTATCTTTATATATAAAAATCCCACCAGAACTGCCCTAATGATATGAAATATAAGGAATAAGTCCGTCCTAACACGTTTGGCCTTTCAAATTCCACTTTTACATTTTCTGAGCGAGCTTAAAATATAAACCTTTCTGAAACTAACACGTTGTTTTTAGGAATGTAAAGAAAATATATTCGATTTCAATGAGTTTGTTCACATTTTAGCTGAGGGACACACATCCAAAGACCTGTTACTGCCCCGGAATTTTCCATGTTATTAGAGGGTAGGGCAGTAGCAGCTATTTATTAGAAACAAATGCAGTGCACAAAAATAAGAGGGGGATGTTTAATTTAGAAAGTTAACGCACGGCACAAACGACAGCGTGAACGCGTGGCTTCCCTTCTTGTAAAAAAGAAATATTGTAACACAAACCCAGTAGGATTATAAAAGGAAACAAAGTCTTCCCTATTGAATATTTTCTCCCATTTCAACTCGAATCCAGCATGCTTTGGGATACTTGGAAAAAAACATCCCCCAAATCCCCTTTTCAATAGTTTTCTTCTTTTGTAAGGATGCTTCTGGACCTAATTTCTCCCAAAGGAAAACAATTAGCCATGAGTTTGAGTAAGATCATTTTACCTCGCTATTAAAGTTTCTCCCTCAACTCTAGGTTTGGGTTTTTTTTTGCTTTTCATCTCAATAAGCCTCTTTTAAAAGTCAAGCTTAACCTGCCAGTCATTCTCCATGGCAACCCACGCTTGCATAAATCCATAAAAGCTTGCCAGCTAAAACAGAATAGAACATCATTTGCCTTAAATATAAAACAGCATCCCAGATAGATATGCATAAATAATCATAAATAAGTGACTAGATAAAGCTATTAGCCAAAAAAAGAGCTTTAAATAAAAGAGATGCTTCAAATTAGACGCGCGGCTTTAGCTTCTACACCCCCAAAAAAACCATGAATGAGAACTTCACCCGCTGACTTTCAGGAAAGCAAGATGGAGCAAATAAACCCTGATTTAAGTGGAATGATCTTCAGAAATGGTGAGTCACCCCTCAGCTGCCACCACGCTCAATAGGAGCTTCTGACTGTTCAGCACTTTTGAAAGCTGGGGCCACTCGTTTAGGATTTTGAATACCGGTACGTGCTGCCAGCGGGTAATCCCAGAATGATATGGGGTTGGAAGGGACCTCTGGAGATCATCTCCTCCAACCCCCTGCCAAAGCAGGGCCACCCAGAGCAGGTCCCACAGGAACGTCTCCAGGTGGGGTTTGGAATGTCTCCAGAGAAGAAGACTCCACCACCTCTCTGGGCAGCCTCTGCCAGGGCTCTGCCACCCTCACAGCAAAGAAGTTCCTCCTCGTGTTGAGATGGAACTTCTTGTGTTCGTGTTTGTACCCATTTCCTCTTGTCCTGTCCCTGGGCACCACTGATAAAACACTGGCCCCATCCTCCTGACACCCACCCTTCAAGTATTTGTAGACCTTGACCAGATTCCCCCTCAGCCTTCTCTTCTCCAGACTCAAACCAACCAAGTCCTTCAGCCTTTCCTCATCAGAGAGATACTCCAGGCCCCTCATCACCTTTGTAGCCCTCTGCTGTCCCCTCTCCAGCACTTCCCTGTCCTTCTGGAACTGGGGAGCCCAGAACTGGACCCAGTGCTCCAGCTGGGGCCTCCCCAGGGCAGAGCAGAGGAGGAGGATGACCTCCCTCCACCTGCTGGTCACACTCTTCCTCATGCCCCCCAGGATGCCATTGGCCACAAGGGCCCATTGCTGGCTCTTGGGCATCCTGTTGTCCACCAGGACTCCCAGGTCTTTCTCCTCAGAGCTGCTCTCCAGCAGATCACCCCCAACCTATCCTGGTGCAGGGGGTTATTCCTCCCCAGGTGCAGCACCCTACGCTTGCCCTTGTTGAAGTTCATCGGGTTCCTCTCTGCCCAACTCTCCAGCCCTGTAATTACAACGCTTTAATCGCACAGTGAAATTCAGGAGCTTTCCTTTTCAAAGTCCCCTCTGTGGAAAGCCTGGTTTTAACCTCCCCTTTTCCACCCCCAGAAAAAAGGGGGTGAGGTCAGCGGGTGCCAACCTGGATAAACGCGGTGACGTATTTCTTCCAAAGCACCAGGAGAGTGTATTTTGCAGACGAGCCAAGTTTTTACGTTCCACAAAATCGGGAGTTTCTCACGCAACAGCTCTACAAACCTATCTTTGACTGAGTCACACATTCAAGAGGTGCCTTAACACCTTCTTACTATATTACTTTCATGTGTGCAAATAAAAGCAAAACTCAAGGCGCTGTATTTTTAGAAGATAGCCTTTGAAGATAAGGTTCCAGCGTGCCCTCAGACACGGAGCGCTAAGTTCTGCAGAACAACAGTGCGTTTGTTTGATTTCATGTTGATTTGATGCATGAAACCCCAAGAGTGTTCCTCAGCACACCCCACACCCAAGTAGGTGATCCTCCAGCTCGAGCTTGGATTTACAGCAGAATAATAGGTAGGGCCAAATATTTTAAGTGAAAAATCTTCTTAATTCCCTCCACCCCAGGAATTTCATGGAGAGAGGAATGGGTAAGAGAGCATTTTTGGGGGGGAAAGGGGCAGAGAGAAGAGACAGGGAACGTGAGAAAAGCAGGAGACAGAGTTTATAGTGAAGCTCTGGGCTTCGCCTACCAAGGAATAAAAAGGTGTTTTTCTCCCTTTTGCTGTCGTGCGATAGGAGAGGAACACAGAAGGAAAAAAAAAAAGGGACATGGTAACAAGTTACAAAGTTATAGAAAAGCACCTATTTATGTTCTAGAAAGGAATTTATTTCAAGAACAGGTATGTTCCAAAACAAGTGAACAGCAGCTAATGTTCTGTGATAGTCTAAGTATGGGAACAAGAGTAGGATCCTCCGAAGAGGAGATGAATCTGAAACACAAAAGAAGTTAAGGTGGCCAGGTAATTAAAAACACCTTTGATGACTTGTAGCAAAACAGGCTACTGTGTCAGGGAACTGATGAGTAACCATTAACAGCAATTCTTCCTTCAAGACTGATGTAGATTTGGACAAATACCATCATTCTTCCATCCATCCTCCTTCCCTGTGGCTGCCTGGCTGAAGGGTGCTGTATCTTTTTAGCCTGCGCGATGAAATTCCAAACATGAAGCAGCTGTCTAAAATTAAAAATGCAACCCTGGTGCCACATGCCTCATTTTCATGGCTGTGGATAGTTCTGCCAGAAACGGTTACCTGCACGATAGAAAATAGATTCTAAAAAAACACAGGCATCCATAATAGTATCCTACCTCATGGAAGGAAAATCAAATAGATTATTGACTTATCTACGTGGAAATAACATTACTGAGCTCTCACACTACTGCTTCTCATTGCACTTCCATTTATCTTCTGGGCAGGAGAGCAAAATAAGCACCGTAGCGACTCAAACGGTTCCTCTGTTCCCAGATCAACCGCTACATTCCCTCTCTCCAAACAGCGATGGTTTGACGAGCGTGACCGGGTTTCACGGTCACCATCTTCTCCAAAAGCCAGCTCAGAGCTCCAAAATAAAAAATAAAAATAAAAAAAAATTAAAAAAAGCAGGTGAGATCTCACCCAAAGGGATAATCGACCCGTTGATGGAAGAGAAAATTAATATTCCACCTCATTTGTCAGTATCTCTTCAGCGGCACCAGCAAGATGATATGAAATTCAGTGAAATTCAGTGAAAATTTGGCTTAGCACAGTTTAAGAACAAGGGGTTTTTACACGCCAAAAACCAGCGTGAGCCAAGACTTCCAAATATTTGCAGCGACTCCTCAGGCAGAGAGCACTAGGTGTTGAAGAGAGAGGATCATCTGGAAGGCTTCACGCGAGGCCCCAGAGATGCTAAGGTGCATTTCAGTTGGAAATTCTTCCATCAAAAAAAAAAAAAAGGTGTGAAAAAGGTATAGGGGTTTTAGAAAGAGAAAAAAATGTTTTTCCTGCTTTTGGTGGCAAGAAAAAAATCCACGTGGGCTCGATTTCCTTGCTTTTAAGGAGGTATTGGTGGTTGGAATGGTGGTTGAAGAAGTTCAACTGAGACATAAGGGCTGCTAAAAAAATATACCTAAACCCCCGACGATGTGCCCGAAAGTCATTCAGCCAAGCAGATTTGGAAACTCCTCTAAAAACACCCTTCTTCCTCCAAACAATTCCCACTTCCAATTCTCTAATGAAATTTGCCGAGGAGTTATAAATCCAAGCTTCCTAAGAGCTCACCTTCTTTTCTACTTATTAGGAACAACCTTAAACGAATACTTTTGGAGACTCATAAATCATTTATCTTCCTCCCACCTCCTCCTCCTCCCACAAAATTTGCAATTTGGGGAGATGCATCGACCCCCCCCTTTCCAACCAAGAAAAAAGGAAGTAATAAATACGCTTACGCGGCCAAACCAGGAGGTTAAGGATGGAAACTGGAAATGAGGGACCTCAACCCAAAGGAATATGATCCAGGAGATCAGTGATCCAACAGCTCGGGCAAGGCGGTTAATCCGGGCCCCCCGGGCGCTGATACGATACAACTGCCCTTATTCATTTACAGTAGGCTTTTTAAGCCAATCGCAGCTGCGGCGGGATCAAATTCGCCAAGAAACTGGGTCTAAAAATGTGACAGTCCAAATGCCACTGGATAATTACTTTAAGAAACAGGCAAAAAGCCAAAGCACCCCCCCACCTCCCCATCTCGCTTTCTTAGCGTATATTTTGTTAAGTTTCTGCACCGAACTAAATATTTTCCGAATAAGAAACAACTTAAGGCTCTTGAGATTTCATTGTTTGCAGGAAAAATGACACTTTGTTTTAAAAAGTGAGATGCTAAGAATGGTGAAATGCTGTATTTTAAGACACACACACACAAAAAAAGTTAAAAAAATATAACACAGCCTTGGCACGACTGGGAAAGTAGTTCCTGCAGGTGTCAGGCCCTTTGAAAAGCTTTTGATGGAGGAAGGGAAGGAGTTTTGCTCAGAAAGGGGGTTCCAGATACAGAGGTGGTGCTGAAGGTCCAGAGATGATGGTGGGAAGGGCAGGAGAACGCACAGCACACACCAACAGGTTAAAAGGGAACAAAGAAGGTGAGACGGATTTGCAACCGAATGCACAAGAAGCCCAAAAATAAAACAGCTGTGATGGAAATCCAAACCAGTCTGCAAAGGTAAAAATCAAAGGAAAAAAAAATAAAATAGGTTTTTACACGTGCTAAGTATTGGATGACACATTGGGGGCTCAGGGAGCCTTTAAGCAGCGAGGAAGAGAGAGATTTGCCATCTTTTTTTTGTACAAACTGATCAGACAACACTCCTTAGGGCCTTCTGAACGATAGGCAAAGGTCATAGGTCCCTTCCAACTGAACTAGTCTATCCTAAATAATAAGAACATTGATTATTTTTTTTTTTAGCAGCAATTATGCAAAACAGTCTACGATGCACGTAAATAGATAAGGCTGAGAATTTAGCATATCCGTGTCAAGGGCTGGTGTTACAAAGGTGTACAGGGATGCTAAAGATGATGAAGTAAAGCAAGGAAGGGCGTCTAACAGCGTCCGCCAGGTACAATCCAGCATTTCTATCTGGGCTATGAATCTTAAGATAACTTGGCCATTATCCACCGTAACGTATCGTAGAAGGGTCTAAGCAAGTCAGCAAATTTGCAGGCAGAATCTATCCTTTGTGATGAGCTATGGCTTAAGTGGGTATTACCATTGTGGCCTTCAAAAAAAAAAATAAATAAAATAAAATAAATAAATAAAAGCTCCTAACGGCTGAGCTTCCAAGTGAAAAAGAAAATAAAAAGATGGATGTTGCAGGAAGAAAAAAAACAACGCAGCCAGGTCAAGGCCTGGGGTACTGAAGGGAAAGATGTCCAGCCTGCAATTCTGGGGAGTCATACAGTGGGGCAAGAAGGGAAATTAATTTAAAAAAAAAATAAAGTTAAGGATCAAAACCATATTTCCAAGTTGCAAATATAATTTTTGGGAAAAAAAAAATCTAAGAAAAAATAAGAATTGTTTGCTTAAGGCTGGTACTGATGCTCTGAGAGTACCATTTACTAGTACTGGCCATCCCAGTCCCTGATTTCCAGCGTTTTGATAGCAGGCAGTAATGCAACGCTAACGAACTGGCTAATTACAATAGCCTACAAATCGACATCTTGCTAGAACATTTCGCATGAATAAAGGACAAGAAAGGCTCTTGCATAAGCCGTTGCCTCCAAAATTAGACAAACACAAAGATGTCAGAAAAGCAGCATATACATTCGATGGCTTTTAACCACCAAAACATTACTCTGGAGTTTTGCTCTTTAATAATGCAGTGGGAGAAGTTTTATGATAAACATGATAAAAAAAAAAAAAACCCACAACCAAATCCATAAACCGATAAAACAAAAGGCAGCTCGTGATTTGATGAAGATATGAATAAGTGATTAAACTGCAGATACTTTCCAGCACATCAGAACTATTATCTATTTGCCCAAAGGGTGAACAGGAACAAAATGTTTGTAGACATGAGAACAATTAGCATTAAAGAGCAAGAGAAAGAGGACTGTGATGGCACCGCGCTCGCCCTGTTCTGTACAGTAAGAGCTAACATTCCCCAGAATACTATTTTTGTGCCCGTATCTGAATCATCGGTATCAATTCTGCTCATCTCCCTGTCAGTAGCTCCAAAAAACCCAAGACACATGACAGCATAAAAGGAACCGGGGGAGAGTTTGAAGACAACTCTTGAGTGGCAAGTCCTTTCATCTTATAACATAAATCCGTGGTTAAAAAAAGTGTGAGCAGCCATTTCTTTGGGGAAAGGGAGGGATCTGATGTCTCGGCCTCTTTCCCCCTTCTTGGCTTCCACCTGCGCGCCTCGACCGCTTTCGAAAGAGTTACTCATCCCGTAAACGGAGCGAACGTTTCTGCTGCACGAGGTTCCAGGGGTTTTTTTTTTAAGATCTCGTTCAAGAAACTCATATAAAATTTAAAAAAAACCCAACCCTTAAATCCTTATCTTTGCACGCGTTTCGACATTTTAAATTAAATTACGTTTTAAAGCCATTTTAAATCTTATAAAGTTGTGTTTGTCATCTCTATTCCCCTTCCCTCTCTCTACTTTTTAGGTTTGAGAAAATATTCAGCTGGAAAAAAAAACCACTCCTCTTTTCAATACAGGCTTCTGTAGGGTCAGAGAAGGAAGACCACTGCACGTTTACGCCACCAGAGGTGGAAAAGGCACTAAACTCCTCTACAATTCCACTTATTTCCACAACACCGAGACTCCCACCACCTCACCTCCAAGAGGCCACCTCCAGTGTCCCCACCGACCAAGGGGTCAGCCCCTCCTCATCCTCGAGGGGAAGAAAACCTAGGAAGGGCAGGAGAGACCACGCTCAGAAAGGGCAAGGTGGTGGAAGCCCTCGCTGTAGAATGACAGAGCAAACCTGAACTCTTCCTCAAGAGTATCCTGCAAGGCCCATCTTTTTGCAGAAGGCTCCCTTCAACAAGGACAAATAGTCACCTGTCAAAACCTCCCAAGGAGAAGAAACAATTGTGGCCACGCCAAGCAATAAAAGGGAAGAGTCAAACCTTGCTCAGGGCGTAAAGGGTGTGATTTTTCACTCGCACGTTAACGTTTCGATACCCTAGCAATAGGTGTAGTAGATAACATCTGTTCTTTATTGTCATCTGCAGGGGGATAATGTTCTCTGCGTTTGTTGGAGCTTAAAAAAATAATAATAAAATAAAAAAAAAATCACCTCTGGGCAAAGCAAGCATGGAAAATTCCAGCCCCAAGCAAAAGTCGAGTTTTTCACAAGGTTAACAACCTAGGAAAACAGAGTCCTAAAATTCCAGCAGGACCTCAACAACAGCACAGCGAGGGCTGCTTCCTCACCAGGATCGACCCAGCTGCTCTCAGCACCTTTGTTCTCCTCTAAATCTGTTGATGCCTCTCAAAACTCACATCCCCATTGTGTTAGCGGCGCTTGAATGCATTATGTAAAAAGCCATCTACTTAAAAAGAAGGAATTCTAATCAGTTTGAGACACCGACTGCTTCTCTTTAGGCTTCGCCTCTTTGAAATAAAGTTTCTATATCAATATTAAACACCCGTGCTTATGCAACAAGCAAATCAAGAGAGGTTCATGAATGCAAAGTGAGAAGAAACTCCTTTCAGTAAGCAATCCGGCCAAGATAAGAGGAGGGCCAGAAGGACAAGTTGCCTACTTATCATGACGCCGGGAGTCCAAAAACACGTTTAAGTTTTAGAAGGCAGCTACAGCCGCTTCGACAACCGCGCGGGGAATTATTGCCTAGGAGTAACGA
>JAHREE010100877.1:0-10624 GCA_033628505.1 Tringa tobata | reverse complement strand
ATCCAGAGTCCCTCCCCAGCTTTCTTGGAGCCCCCTGAGGGACTGGAAGGGGCTCTAAGGTCTCCCTGGAGTCTTCTCTTCTCCAGGCTGAACCCCCCCAACTCTCTCAGCCGGTTGTAGGAGAAATGCTTCCTCCCTCTCCTGGGTTCTGCAGTGGGAGAGGAGACACCAGGACTGCAGGAGATGCAATCCTTTCTGCTCTGGTTGCCATTGCTGGAAAGGCTCCTCGGTGCAGGTGGGTGGCAGAGCCCTCTCCTCTCCTGCCTTTGTCCGGGGCAGTGTTTGCTGCTTCGCTCCTGCCCCCGGGACCCGCCTCCTTACCTGGCTGCCAGGTGAACCAGCCTCTCGGGGTTGATCTGTTGTTTCTCTGCAGAGAAAGGAAAGGGAAAGTTCAGTTTGCAAGCTTCGAAGTAAAATAGAAAAAAAGCCTGGGTTTCAAGATGCTTTGCTTCTCCTTGGGGAGGGAGAGGAAGAGCAGAGGAAGAGCCTTAACGCTGAACAGCACATGATGTCCCCATGGCAGGACAGCTCGGTGAGCAGCTGTGGAAAAGCCCCACACGTGGCTCCCTTCTGCTTCTGTGTGCAGGAAACCTTCCACAGAAGGGCTGGTACCCCCATTTTTGGGGGGCTGGCTGTTACCTTGGTCAAGGTGCTTGACCTTGTGCTCCTTGGGGAAGGAGAAATGCTGTGCCCTTATCGTACAAGTTTAGGGAAACTGAGGCAAGAAGTGCCTGCTGTCATGCAGATTTTTGGACCAGCCACCCCCTCTCTCACTGTTAAAGGTCTCCCCATCACAAGATGCTGGATCCCACCGGGCTGGACAGGCTGTGGCCACCTTGCTTGGGTGGGATCTCTCAGCCAGGGCATGCCTCACTCCTTCCACGTCAGGATAAAGTTATAGAGCACTGGCCTCAAACCAGTCCTCCTGCCTAGTCTGCCAGGTAAATTGTCCTAGAAGACATCAGCAGTTCAAATGAAGTGTTTGGTCTTGGTGCTGGGGCTGTCATTTAGAGCCAGATTGTTAACTGCAAAGCTGCAGGGAACATCTGATTGTCTTTAAAAAGAAAATAATAATCCCGTGCTCTAAATCTCTCGCTGCTGGCTCTTTGTGGAGTGCCAGCGGATCGGCGAGGGAAGGTGACAAACAGTAACACCAGGACAGGGCTTGGGGCAAAGTTCAGATGCGAGCCCAGAGCCCGAGTTTCCTCCTGGACCGGTTTGGGGCCGCGGTGGCTCCGTGCCCTGCGAGAGGCTGGTGCCCGCAGCCTGTCCCTGCTCCACACCCCGGCCCCAGCGCGGTTCTGGTGCCGATAAACGTCCCGATCATAACGGCGTGTTATCAGGAGGCAGGGAGGGCCCTGAAACCAAACCCGCCCGAGTACCTGCCGCTGGGTTCCTCCTCTGCTTCCCTCAAACGGCTCCAGCAGCTTTTCCCCAGTGCTCCCTGCACGGATCCCCTCTCGCCGCGGAGGAGGTGAGTCCTGGCTTCTGGCTGCCTTTCAGCCCCGCTCCTGCGAGCCTCCCCAGCCTTCCTCCTCCATCCCTCTGCCCCGGTCCTTACGGATCGATGGTTCAGCTGGTTTTCCTACCCTGCACTGGCATTTCTTTCCAGCTAAACCAGCCTGTCTCTCCATTCTGTCAACAGCACGGAAAAAGCAATTGATGACTACTGGGGCAAAATGCAATTTAAACAGAAAAGGGTTCCTAATCTGTTGAAATTATATCTACAACTTGTTTGCTGTTGACAGTTTCCCATCTCTGGCTGTGCATGAGTATTGCTTCATAGAATCATGGAATGGTTAGAGCTGGAAGGGACTTTAAAGACCATCGAGTTCCAACCCCCCTGCCCTGGGCAGGGACACCTCCGTGTTTGTGAGATCTCTTACTTAATGTCTGAGGTTTGCCTTGGGCTTAGTTCCCCTCTGTAAACCCTGCAGACCCCGGACTAGAGCAGGCAGTGGACATTACGTGGACATTACACCTAGTTCAGTGCAGAGTGATGGTGGTTCAGTTAATTTTGGCTCGTGAATCTGCCTCCTGTGGGTAACAGCAGCGAGGCTTCTGCTGCTGGAGCTGGAGGGCTGCAGCTTAAATTCCTATCCCAAGGCTGTCAGCCAGCTGGGCACCCATCAGAAAGGAACAAGGCTGAGACATCCTGTGTCTAGCCCACATCTAAGCAAGGTGGTTGCTGCCCCCAATCGCTTCCTTGCAGATAGAGTGCGTCTGAAGTAACTGCTGAGCAGATCTGGGGCCTCCGACTATTCCTTTGAAGCCGCCTCTAGTGATTAAAGGAAAACTGTTCCTGTTCCCCCTCTGCCGTTGGCTTGCTATTTGACCTTGGGCAAGTCATTTAAATGTTCACAGTTGTTAAAAGGAGGTATCTTTTGTGACAGTGGAGGTCTAAGTGAGTGCGGAGGGGGAAGGTGAGGGATCTGGGAAGGAAAATAAAGTTATTGTGTGTGGTTGGCAGCCCCTCAGCTCCTCGGCGCGGGAGCCGTGCCTCTCCTCCGCCACAGCGAGAGACGGGGAGCGATGCTTGAGGCTTTGTAAAAACCTTGTCGTCACAAAAAAAAACCTCCTCTCCACACTTCCAGCTTCACCCGGTCACCTCTGTGTGGGTCAACTCGGCCGATGGCCAGAGGGGAGGAAAGAGAAAAGGGAGAAGGCAGAAACTGTCCCAGCTGTACCTGCCTGCGCAGAGATGGAGGGGGGATGCCTGTGCTCTGTGACATTGGGGAACGCTGATTTGCACCCTGTTTGGTGGCAACGTGGAGGTTTCTCTCTGCCCAGTGGAGCTGTGGCAGGGCCAGCACTGGTGGTTCAGCAGCTCCTCCTGGGCACACGCTGTGCATCCCGCAGCCCCTCCAGCCCCGCGAGGTCTGACCTGCTCCACCAGGCATGGCCTGCAGCACTGCTTTCCTCAGCGGGCTGAGGAGGGAGGCAAGTGTTGGGCTGGAGACATTCCCTGTGGGAGCTTTTTCCTCTCCCCTGTAATTGAGGCAGAGGATTTAGAGGGGGACCGGGCTGCTAAACTGGATTTTTACCTCCTTTCTCTTGATGGGTTCACTCTCTGCAGCTCCACTAGACCTACAGGCAGGTGGGTACGTGGTTACAGCTTCCCCGCAGTCAGGGAGGGAGTGACTAGAGATAAACTCCTCTGCCTGCCTGTCTCGTGTTCTGCTGAGCCTCCTCCATCCCAAGGGACCCGAAGCACTCGGGGGCTGTGCTGCGGCGGGACAGGAGGCAGAAGCTTCCCGGAAAACTGGGAGTGCAGGGCATGGTCCTGAAATGGGTCATGAAGCACATTCAGGCCAGTGGGACTTGTTGTTCCTTGTCCCCAGAGAGAAACTCGATAGTGGCTCATTTGGGGTGAGAAGTGGGAGTGAACGTACAGATCCTGAGAATTAGGCAGCAACTTGTTTTACTCCTGAATCAATGTCTGTGCTGGAGCTTAATGACTTGCTAACCCATTCTATGTCTCCCAGTGTAACTACAGACCATCTTTAGCAAACCAGTGGTTTGGAGGACTAGATGCTGGTAACCTCACAGGATTTCTTTTGTTTGGAGACTGACATAGTGGCAGGCTCATAGCAGGATACTCTGCCCTGAGCTGCTTAGCCCCTGTCCTGATCTGGTGGCCTCTCCCCTCTGGAGAAAGCTGGAGAGAGGGAGCATGTTACAGGGCAAATAAATGACTCAGACTAATGAGTAAGGTAATTGCCGTTCGCTGTTAGATGAGGCTAAAGTGGGTCAGGTTTGTTTGTGAAACTCCACAGAGGCACCATCTGTTCTCTGCGCCCCGTCTCGGGGGCTGGAGGCAGGATTTGGGTGAAACTGCTTCCCCGGGAGCTGTGGGGCAGCGCGGAGGATGCCCTGGTCATTAGGCGGTGGCGCAGGTCCCTGGAGGTGACCCTGTGTGACTGCAGGCGAGTGCCTGCAGCCCTGCTCCTCGGAGGGGGACTCCTAATTGATTTCACTGGGAGAGGGGAGCCTAAATCCTTTGTCTCTCTGCCACAACTGGACAGGATGAGGCTGGACAGGACACGGAGAGGTCATTAGACCTCCCTTAGCCGGAAGGCGGGATTGGGATTTCCCAAACCACGTCTGACAGGTGCCTGTCTCACCTGTCACAAGCCCTTGGAGAGAAACCTGGTACCGATGTGGTTCCTGTCTTTTAACCCTGCCGCTCTCCCAGATGTCCTCTCGTCATCCTCCTGTGCCCACAAGCCTGTTGGGGTGGGGACTGTCTCTCTCAGCGATGACGTGTCTGTGCGATACCTGTTTTTAGCCCTTTCCCCTGCCCTGGACCCCGCTGTGTCTAACAAGCTCTCTCTCCTCGCAGACCACAGCATGTGAGCAGAAGGGGAAGCCTGGAGAGGGATCCCTGCCTCGACGTCGCCGGGGCCGCATCTTGCAAGAAGAGGAAGAGGAAAAGCCCCTTCATTCACCGTTGCTAAAAATGGGAGGCAGCATCTGCCCAGCAGAGCAGGAAGGGAAGCTCCAGACCTTGCCTGTGGGGCATCCCTGGGAGCGCCGCAGCCGCAGCGCCGCAGCTCTGTGTCAGTAGGGGCTGTCGGGGCGGCTGGCGCGGGGAGCCGGGGGCAGCATGCTCTTCCACAACCGCAAGACCCAGCTCCTGCTGGTCAACTCCCTGACGTTCGGCCTGGAGGTCTGCCTGGCCGCAGGGATAACCTACGTCCCTCCGCTGCTGCTGGAAGTGGGCGTGGAGGAGAAGTTCATGACCATGGTTTTAGGTAGGCAGGGTGTTTTTTCTCGTCTTGGAGGTGCTTGTTTCCCCTTCGAGACTGGAGGGCAGGGGCAGATAAGGGCATGGAGGCTTGTCTCTGCAGGGTGGTGGCAGGGCTGCTGTTAGATCAAGGGCATCCTTGTGTTTGGAGGAGAAAGCTGTGACACAGCGGAGCTTACTGAATTCTTGAAATATCCCAGGCCTCTTTTACAGTGTGTACAGACCAGTGTCCCCCAGATCTGTCCCCCTAACACCACCTTGTTTTTCTTTTCCAGGGATAGGACCTGTCCTTGGCTTGGTTTTTGTCCCGCTGATTGGATCTGCCAGCGACCACTGGCACAGCAGCTACGGCCGAAGGCGACCTTTCATCTGGATGCTGTGCCTGGGTGTCCTGCTGAGCCTCTTCGTTATCCCTCACGCCAGCAGCCTGGCCAGCCTGTTTGCCCTCAACACTCGCCCGCTGGAGATCGCCTTCCTCATCCTGGGCATCGGGCTACTGGATTTCTGCGGCCAGGTCTGCTTCACTCCTCTGGAAGCCCTGCTCTCAGACCTCTTCCAGGAGCCAGACAACTGCCGCCAAGCCTTCTCCATGTACGCCTTCATGATCAGCCTGGGGGGCTGCATCGGCTACCTGCTTCCGGCCATTGACTGGGGGGGCAGCTTTCTGGCCCCCTACCTGGGAGGGCAGGAGACCTGCCTCTTCAGCCTCCTCGCCGTCATTTTCTTCGGCTGTGTGCTGGCCACACTCTTTGTGACGGAGGAGGCAGCCACCCAGGCAGATGTCCTGGATGGCCCCGCGCTGAAGGATGCTCCCCCGAAGCCCTCGCCTCCTGCCTGCTGCTCTTGCCAGCTCTCCCGGAGCTCCTGTCTCCTGCAGGCCAGGCGTGTGATGCAGGCTCTGAGAAACCTCTGCACGCTGGTGCCGCGGCTTCACAGCCTCTACTGCCGCATCCCCAAGGTCATCCGGCGCCTGTTCGTGGCCGAGCTCTGCAGCTGGATGGCACTTATGACTTTCATGCTGTTCTACACAGACTTTGTCGGAGAAGGACTCTACCATGGTGTCCCCAGAGCCAAGCCTGGCACGGATGCCAGACGCCACTACGATGAAGGTGAGAAGTGAACCAGCTGCTCTGAGGCTGCAGCGCCTGTTCCCTGGGATAGGAGCGTTTAGTGGGAGCTAGGAACGGGCTTGGATCTGCTAGTAATGCAAAAAAAAGGTTACAGGAAAATAAACTTTCTGCAGGTGGGTAAGGACAATGCATTCTTCTGTAGCCCCCAGAGGGTTCACAGTGGCCCAAAATGGGGGAACGCCTCTTTGTCCTCTGAGCTATCCCAGCACAGAACCGGATCTGGCAGCGCAGCCCTGGCCTGGGGCTGAATTGTTAAATGGCAGAATGGTCTGGCAGGTTGTGTGCCGAGCAGGATGTATCCGGCTCTGTCTGTGGGCTGGGATCGTCGCTGCCACGTCCTTTGACTGCTACTCCCTCCTTTCTGTTTGAGGGGTGATGGTGCTCCCCATCTCTGGGAGGACAGGGGTTGCAAAGCCGGGACACGCTGACTAGCAGTGAGGTGGGCTTTGCTGCATCTTCCTTTTGTGCTCCTGTGAGATTCCCATTCCGCATCTGTATCTGGGGAGCCCTCGAGCAGTTTCCCCAGTTCTCACCCCTCTCTCCAGGGCTTTCTGGTGGTGCTCACCACTGCAGGCAGTAGCTGTGGTGTCCACAGCATGGGATACTGCTCCCTGCAGCTCGTTACCTGCTTGCTGTTGTTACCTGCTGTCCTGTTTTACCTGCTGCCAGAGCCTTGACTCGCTGCCCAGCCCTCCTTTTCTTCTCCCTGATCTAAGTATTTTATTCTTGGAGGCACCTTCCTGGCCTCCTCCTCCTCCAGCTGTATATCTTTCTCTCTGAGTTTTCCACTCGCTGCTTCCGTGAGCTCTGCAGTACACTGCCTCTTTGTGCTGAGTGTCTATTTAACTTAGAGGGAGCTTAATTATTATTTAACACTTGCACTATATAGCTTCCAGCAGGTCAGGGCTCCATTGTGCTACCTGTCATAGAAACATGTGTTGAGTAATGATCCTTGCTTCAAAGAGTTAATGGTTTTAATTCCCTGAAATCTGATAGATCTTTGCAAAGGGTAAGGTCCGGATTGCTACCGGATACTGCAGTTGTTTAGTGAATGTTGTGTACTTTACCTTGGCTTAAGCACAATTCCTTGTTCCTTTTGTTCTGCTGCTGGTTTTGGCATCAGATAACGACAGATCCTGGTTCATGAGCAGGTGACAGATCCTGGGTCAAGAGTAGGAAGGTGGGAAAAGGGACTTCTAAAGACGAGTTTCTGGGTTCCTATCTCCCATGCCCCTTTAGTTAGACTGGGGTGCCCAGGAGCACGTGTAGGAAGCCCTTGCTGGAGGGTGGGAGCTGCAGACAGGGGCTGGTGTGACCCTGGGCTGTGTTAGGTGATGCTGCTCTGCTTCCTGACCCAGCCGTGTGGCTGCCAGGGCTGTTTGCAGCTGTGCCACACTCTGCATGGACTGTCCTGAGTTGGGTATGAAGGAGAGGGAAGGAGGCCCAAAGGCTGGGTGAAGCCTGGGCACAGTCAGGGCAGTGTCTCACCACCTCTGATACCTGCAGGTGTCCGGATGGGTAGTTTGGGCCTCTTCCTGCAATGCGTCACGTCCATCTTCTTTTCGACAATTATGGACCGGATGGTGAAGCAGTTTGGGACACGAGCAGTCTACCTGGCCAGCGTGGTCTTCTTCCCTGTGGCTGCCTTTGTCATGTGCCTTTCCCACAGCGTCACCATCGTTACCATCTCAGCTGCTCTGACGGGCTTCACCTTCTCTGCTCTCCAGATCCTGCCCTACACACTGGCATCGCTGTATCATCATGAAAAACAGGTAGGGATCTGCTCCAGAGAGCCGTGTACTGGGTGGCTGTCACCAGCTTCACCAGCCTCTTCGGCCACTTGTAGTTGGGACAGTCAGTCCAGCCCATGGGAGATAAACACGTGCCTGTGTACAAAGGTTTTCCACGTCTGCCTCCTGTCTCCAGGCTGTGTCTTCTTTGAAGGTTCACCTGAAATGGAGGAGATAAGAGAGTTTAGCATCTCCTTCCTTAGGCATGCCCTGCTCACAGTAAGAATTATGCAATTTTTAAAAGCGACAAGTGGACAAGATGGGAGAAATCAACTGGGATTGGTGTATCAAAAGGGATGTCCTGTGTTCCTTGTCTGTTCTGCCTATTTTTAGGGGAACATTCTGCAACTGGGTCACATCCGCAGCACTGCCAATCTGAGGTGCTAAAAACCTCAAGAATTTTCAGCCCTTAGAGCTCCCGCTTTCCAATTTTTGTCCATAGCATGAAGACGAGTACGATGAAAACTGAGGTTCTTCCCATTCCCCTAGCTCTGAGAAGAATAAACGTTGTGAAACTTTTGACACCAACACAAAAGCTGGTAATCCTGTCCCACAGATGTTATCCTTGTGGAGAAGTCCTAGGAGGTTCCTGAGTTGCACACTGGATTAATAGGAGTTTCTCTTGTGCTGCAAATGCAGAATTAATTTGTGGTTTGAGAGCAGCTCTTTCATCCCAATGGCAGGCAGTGAAATAAGTAGGAGTTTTTACCACAGGCATCCAGATGTTCACATTGAGCAAATACTTCTGACCAACCCATCCCAATTTGCACCAGGCACCCTGTCAAAATAGGGGTACGAGGGAGGGGTCTGCTTTGCAAAAGCTTTGGTTTGGCTGGGATCTCCCATGGACAGAATATCAACAGAACAAAAACCAAACTCTGCAGGCTGGGGATGTGAAGGCCACATGCCCAAATGTTTGTCAAAGGCTTGACGGGGAAACACTCATAGCACAATGAGGTGTGGGGCAGAGCTGGGTTTGGTCTCTCTGTAGCCCTAACTTGAAAGTTCCTCCTTCCTTTACCAACGACTTTGCAGCAGGCTGCAGGGAGACCCCACAAGAAGTAGTCCCTAAAATGCCTTTTGTAGAAAATTCTCTGTCTTCCCCATTTCTATTCTCTTCTTCTTTACTTACTGTTGAAATCTGTCATTGTTTTTGTTTGCCTTCCCTTGTTCCTGCTTCCTCTTTTTTTTCTTTTCTTTTTTTTTAAACTTTAAACACTCCTCCCAAAGTAAATCAGCAGAAAGGGCATCCAAAGCGGCTGTTGCTTCCACCCTGTGGAATCGTTGGTGACAGCCTGCAGGGCCACCTCGGCTGGAGCTCCTTGCTTGGCACAGGCTGTGTAAGTGACTCCGTCCTCCTGCCTGCCCTCTCCTCTCTACGTGGCCACTAAACCTTGTCTAGAGCAGGAGGAAACAAACTGCATGTCCTAACAGTGCTTGAGAGCTCGGTGGAGGCGAGGTGCATGGTGGGCTCTCCCATCTCCTGCAGGACATCGGGGAGAGGTGGGTTCCTCATTCCCACCACTCCCCATCAGCTGTAGAGGGAGGTGAAGCTGCCAATGGAGGCACCAGTGGCTCCTCTGGTTGTTTCCTGTGTTACAGGGGTTGGTTTTAAAGCGCAGGCTCTCACTGAGCTCGTTTCTGTGATTATGTGATTAAGTCATTTTCTCTAGATTTAAATTAATTCTCCACACTAGGTGTTCGAACCCCCTTGACAGAACTTGTATCTTTGAATAGCCTGGATCAGTACAGAAACCCAGACATGTGGCGTGGGTTTTCGGGGCAGCTGAAGTTCTGGAACGTCAGCTTCACATAAGAAGGGCTGGAGCCATGGGGGACATCCTGGTTTGGCTCACACAGTGTCCTTTTTGCCCTGGGTTTTGAGTTGCTTTGAAGTCTGATGGCAACAGGTGGCAGGTGGGAGGATTTTTAAGCTCCGCGTAAGATAAGCGATGGTCCTGGATTGATGCATTTGAGAGTAAATTCCTGAGCCTGGGCAGAATTGAGGAGTTGAAGGGCACAGTGAGCAGCTGAGCAGAGCCCAGATAAAGTTTCTTCTCGTCGGTTTTCTCTTCTCCGATTGAATCTGAAGCTGTTTGTGCTAGAGATGTGCAGCCGTGGCCTGGGGCGGCGCGGAGGGAGCCTGGCTGGTGCTGGCACACGCCGGGGCAGGGCTGGGTGTAGCTGGGGGGGTGCCAGGGCTGCCGAGAGCTCTGGGATGGCATGCAACGGAGCCGGGGTGCCCACGCTGGCACACCAGCGCTTCCCTCCTCTCCAGCGGTGCCCAGGACCCTCCTGAGAAGGGAAGGATGGTTTGGTCAAGTCCCTCTGAGCCCTGCAGCTGGGTGCGGTGCTCTCTGGCCTCAAACAGGTGTTTTTTTCCTTTTTATTTTCTCTGTTTGTTCACTCTCGCCATGCGGATAATGGATTAACCTCCTTCGTTATCTGCTCTACCCCATGCAGACCAGTGGTTGTGCATAATTGCAAGTGCCCTGGAGTTTTAAAGCTGGAGCTCCGCAGCGTTTTCGCTGCCTGCACGTGACCGCCCGTTGTTTGTTTGCCTTAACTTAGAGAGCTTTTTGATCCACATACTTTGTGTGAAAACTGCTGCTGTGAGCCGTGCCCCAGAGATCTCACAGCTTGAGCAGAGCGAGGCAAAAAATGAGCGAGAAGGAAAAGATTTTTTTCTTCCCCCACTTTCCTAGCCTGAGCGAGGAGGCTCTTTGGGCTCTTCTGCGGGAAAGTTTTGAGTTCCCAGTCGCTCCAAGAGCTCCAGCACAACAAAGGCACCCCCTGGCTGGATTCCCCCCGGTGAGTCAGGGTAGCTTTGAATCCCGTGCCAGTCGGGGAAAAGCCAGGCTGGCTCCTGGAGGCCATCTCACGTGGGCCAGGCTCCCTGCAGCCGCTCCCCACCTCCAACAGCCTGACCCAACGCACACAAAGCACAGAGGATTTTG
>JAHREE010100840.1:0-21703 GCA_033628505.1 Tringa tobata | reverse complement strand
CCGCTCGGCCCCCGTAGGCCTCTGAGAGGCCTGGCAGGGAGCGGCGGGGCTTCTGGTAAGTTCTGGGACCTTTCGGCTGGTGAGCGGCTTGTGGCAGGGCTGGTGGGACACTTGATTGTGCCCCCCGCGATGGGGAGCGGTCTCTGAGGGGGAGGGAGGCCGGGGTCGGAGGTGGATGCGGGCTGGCCTGTGGGTCAGGGTTTTATCTGGCTTCTTGTTCCGATGTCGGCAGCTAACCTGTGGGAATCGCCTTAAGTTTCCTCAAAATGCTGGCCGTGGGTAGGAAGCCCCGCAGAGCTAGAAGGGAAGGTGGGTGCAGAGCCTGGTGTGTGGCCTGGTCCGGGCTGTGCGAGAGGAAAGAGAAGTCTCTGGAAGGGGGGAGATGAAGGTGTGGAACTGGAGGCCCAACAGGTGGGGGATATGTGGTAATCAAAGAGGAAGGGAGGCCAAAGGTGAAGTACAGACGAGGCTACAAGGTCTGGGATTTTTTTGGGAATTTAAAACCCATACTTTGATTATTACCACCCAAATACAGTATATCACCCACACCATATATAGTGCCTATGACATCTTGGTTATCATTTTTGGTTGACTGTTTTTAAAACAACTCTACCCTGCCCCTTTTTTGAATTAAAGCCTGCAGACCCTACTGCTATCTTGTCTGTGCTGATTCTAAAGAGTCAACTTTCACATGCAGTTTTGTGGTTAAGAACTTTCTAGGCTGTAGAAGGAGAAATGCTGCAGGTGATCTGGTTGTGAAGGGAAGCAGATGTGTATTAATAGTACTAGTAGTAATGGTAAAGGTCCAGACTTTATTATTAGTGTTAACGTAATTAACGCTGCAGCATTTCTGCAGAGCTTTGTGGAAAGCTCTTTCTGGAACATATTTAGAGTATGTTAGATGTCTGAAAACTAGTCTCTAGGAATGTAATGTATTTCTAAATGCATTATGTTTTCTTAACATCGTCAGATAAGTATAGCTAACACACAGATTTTTATGGGACACTTTACCCGCTGTGGTTTGGGTTGTTGCTAAAATACTGCAAGGAGATAGCGGAGCTGTAGTAATGTATGAGATAATACAGATAAAATACAGGTTAAATACAGGTTGAAATACGCTACCCTAGGTTCACTCTGATGCACTTGAAGTGACTTCAAAAACCTCCTTCCTGTTGATTTGGTCTTATTACATGGGCTTATCCAAAACACTTAGCAAGGCTAGGAAAAGATTTGAGTTAAACTTTTTGTTTATATTAAGTCTTTGTATTTCTAATTAAAAAAACCTAAAAAATATGAAGGGAATACTTGTACAATTCACAGACAACATCACAAGCTGAGTATAAGACGTAAACTGCTTCCTGGTATCAACTGCTCTTCTAAGGAAGGAAAGGCTAATGCAAAACAGTAAGAAAGCTTGCAACTTCCGTTAGATTACCCTCTCATTTCATGTGCTGCAGCACTTCCCCCCCCTAAGTAAATGAATAAATCCTTTACTGAGAATACACTGTAACTTGTACTTAGCCCTGCCCTCAACTTCCTTTTCTGGCCTTTCATTTTTCTGCTTCTGGTAGTGATTGCGATGGCAGCCTGTTCTTGTTGGAATCAATTCTGTAGCAAGGCAAACTTGAATTGGTTTCTAGGCATGGTGGTCTGAAAGATCTTGGGGCACCTCCAGATCTCCCCCCGCCTAATGTAATTTCCCTAGCAGCCCATCTGTTTTCTGGTCAAAAAGCCTTGCAGTTCTGTCTTTGCCCTCCAAGGACTTCCAGTTCTGCAGGAATGATTTCTTTGCTGACAAACAGTACATGGTGTTTTCTCCCTTTCTGTATCTGCACTGTTGTACATTATTTTTAGAAACTGGCATATTTGAAATGCTTAATAAAAGCAAGCTTTGTTGCTGTCACCTTTCACACTTAATCTCTTGCCTGGTTTGTGCTCCTTACAACCCAAACAGAAGGCAGCTTTTTCTGTGGGACTGTCAAGCTCTCCAGGAGAGGTTTGACTAATCCTTTCCAGGAGACTTTTTTTTTTTCCCTCAAACCTTATGTAGTGGTGTATCCTAGCCACCCCTTCCTTGAAAATAAATTATTAAAAAATCCCACCACCCCCTTCACAGAGCTCCTGCCTCTGGCCGGTTGTGAGCAAGGCAGTTTTAGTTCAGCCTTGTCTGCAGTTTGTTGAGTTATGATGTTAAAAGCAGAATCTTCACAGTGCTGGAGGTTGTTTAACCGAAAAACTAAGCTTTTAAGGGGAAAAACAGTGTTGCCTGTGTCATACAAATTGCTGCATATATGAATATAATTATATTATATGCCTCTCAGAGGGGTGATGAGGTAATGTACTGGTTGCTGAAATTATAATGTTTGGCCATACAGTCGTTCAGCTTTACCATAGAGTGTAGATCTCCCAAATCTTAGATAAGTGCAGGTGACAGAACTGCGCGTGAAACTATGGCATTAAGCTGACTCTGCTGCCAACAGCTTAATTTCCTTTATCCTTGGCTACTTACCTTATCTCACAGGACTCTCACTTGTCCTGCTGCAGCTCTTTTTGCCTTTGCCTACTGGATTGGACTGGGGTATTGATTCAGGGTTAAAATAACACGGCAGAAGGACTTCGAGCCATCTTGAACCAGCTGCTGGTTCATCATGAGGCTGTGTAAACAGTTACCCTGGCACCGCAGAGGCACCGGGATGAGGAAGGTGGAGTGATTGTGAGATGTAGAAATGGTTTCCTCTGTTGTTCGGTAGTTCTGACTTTAAGAAGCAGCTAGTGGACTACAAAGTTGCTCAGAAACCATAAAAGTGTCATTTGAGATGGAAAATAAGTATGTGTCTCAGCCTTTCTGTTCTTGTCTCCTTGCATATTTTTTTTGTGATAAATTTCTTTACTTTTGTGCCTTTAAATTTTTCTTCAGTAATTCTTGCCTTGTGTGAGGACGTATTGTGCTTGTTTTTACTGGTGTGCTTCCACTGTAAATACCATACTGAAATCCAGTATTTGGAACACAGAACTTTGTTAGCACATTTTGCTCTTCCTTTATTTAAGTCATTCAGCTGTCACTTCAGATGCTGCTGAAATATAAAACACTGATGCTTTTCCAGTTAAATTGCTGAGGTGTAGTTCTCAGTGACTTATTTTTAATAAGCCCTGTTTCACCTGACTGTTAATTCTTTGGGAAAAAAAAAAGTAACTAGGACCATGGAGCCGTTCACTTGCTTCCCTCCTACTCTGAGCAGGATAGGGAGAAAAAGGGGAAAAAAACCTTTTGGGCTGAGATAAAGACAGTTTATAGAATAGTAACGGGAGAGAAAATAATAATGGTAATATATATATATATAAAATGAGGGAGTGATACAGTTGCTCACCATCTGGTGATCGATTGCCCAGCCTGTCTGGAGCAGTGATCGTGAATTCCTGCCCCCCAGCCAACCCCATCTATATACTGTGGGAAGCTGAAAAAGCCCTCAATTTAATATAAGCATTACTTAGCAACAACTAAACCAATGTGTTATCAACGTTATTGTTGTACTATATCCAAAACGCAGCAGCTACTAGGAAGAAAATTAACTCTATCCCAGCTAAAAACAGGGCAGTAGTAAACTAGATAGCCAGTAGCAATTCCAGTGGGGTTATGCATTCTGAAATATGCAGTGTTAGGAACTGGCTTGATGAACCACTCAAATAGATTAGTAACCAAGGAGATGATTAAACTGGTTTTGCAGGCTCTGTTTGACCTGACAGGGAAGTTACCTTCTAGATAGCATGTTCTAGAAGTATGATAGCATCCCTTGTGTGGGCAGCTTTGCTGTCTGTTCTTTGCCAGGACGTGTTTTAGAGAGCGGTGACAACTGTCTCCTGTATGGGTCAACTGTTTCCAGTGTCATGCCAATAATTAAGAACAACTTTCCCCTTTATGCACAGTGAAGGGGGAATTCTAAATAAAAATAAATCTCTAAAGTTGTATGACTTCCTTGAAATCCAAAGACAGGAGTCACTTAGCCCTGCATTTTATGGCAAGAAGGTGATCTTGTCTCTGAATCTCATTCCAATTTGCTTTAGTTTTTACTTTGTAAAAAGTAAAGTCTGTGTAGTGTGGCTGTTCCAGGTGTCTGTTTTCAGTGCTGTGCTGTAGCTCTTGTAAATTCCAGGAGAAAATGCTTTGGCCTTTTGACAGTCAGGAGTTGGTGAACAGTACTTAAATGTCACCTATATTTTTTTCTAGTGTAGAAACTGGCTGTGAATGGATGCACAGACACAGAACCAGCCATTTGTTAGCCCTGGCAGATGAAGTTTTGGTCATCTCTGACTTGCAGCAGTGTTATGGTGAAAATGAGGGTTGCACTGAAGTAGAATGGAGACATCAGCAGCTCTTGCCTATTATGAAAGAGTTCCTTTGTTAAAGGCTTTCAGCAGTTACGTGGTCAGAAATACACTAACCTTCAGAAATATTACACAGTTAAACCTAAGGAAGCGAAGTGCAGGCAGAGTTAAAAATGGCTAATGATGATAATTGCTTGGAAATAGAACACTTCTTCAAGGGAGAAATCTGATCATAATAGAGTAGGTGGCTGTGCATCTGAAGGTTAGACTACATTTTAGGTGACTAGTGGAACACCTGTAGTTGCTGGCAACTTAAAGCTCCACTGAAAAATTGGTTTATGCCTCTTTTGTATAAAACCTGAGTTTCTTCTCTCTCCCCCTCCCTTCCCTTTCTATCTTCTATTTAGGAATAACCTAATTTACTAGGGCATAATTGTGTTTATGTTGTGTCCCTAAGGATTGTGTGAAGTGAAGTTGAAATTTTCTCCTGTAGCAGTACGTCCATTACGGCTAAAAGTAGCTTTTGAAATACCAAAATGCGTGCTTTACTTAAATTGCTCTTCTGAGAACATAGTCTTTTATTTCTTATAATTTAGTTAGTTCGTGTATTGATACAGATTTAACAGAATAAGGAGCTTGGCCTGACAACTGGCAGTTGCAGGAGACGCTACCAGTCTGTGCTCAAGGTGTATGAATGGTAGCTTATGTTGAATTTGGGACTGATTTAATATGTAGGAGGTGTCCTAAACAGCTTTCTGTAGGGATATAAGCTTGCGAATACTGCTTGCCAATGATGATAAAGAGGCAAGAACATGAAAATGGATTAGCTTCTCTTCATGCTTTTTGCTTTCTTTTTTTTGGGGGGGGGGAGGAAAAAAAAAAGAACCTTGCTTGGGAATGTGGACAGATAGTACTTCTGCCTGGAACTGAGGTTTGATGAGGTCTCAAATTCAGCTGTAGACCTACGCTCTGAGGCTGTGCAGCTTTGCCACTGAGCCAAGCAAGAAGCGCTGGCATTTACCAAAGTCTGTTTGCTGCTGACAAGTATTTCCCAAGGCTTGTAGTTGGGGTGGGATTGTGAAGTAGGTAATTATTACATATGGACTCGGTACAGGCATGAAAGTTAGAGGGGAGTGATTTGGTTCTTTCACCAAAACTTTATTGCTGGTTGGCTAGTGGTGAGATTACTTAAGGGATTACTTGTGTGCTAAATCATTAATATCCTTTGCACAGGCTTGGGAGGAGTTACGCAGAAACTCCTTCCGCTTCAAAGGAGAGGGGAGTATTGACTTATCTATAACCTTGCTATATTTTTAAGATAAGCTTCCTTGTATCACTTTCCAAATCATGAAGTGGTTGTTCTATCTGCATAATATAATTTGAAAGCAGTTATAAAGCTTGGTGTAAAATCTTCCTGAATTTAGCTGTGCTAAAAGTGTATTTGGTGAGGCCCTGTTGGTAAGGTAAGACAAAGCTCAGCCCTTCCCTTGGAAAGGTGTCCTTGTGTCATCTCCTCTGTAGCTGCTTCAGTCGCACAGGACACATCCAGGGCTCTAAAAATCACTTTTTCAAATGGAGTTTCAGGCTCTTGTTTTCTGTACTGTTTTTTTTCCTGGGGGGTCTGAATTTAGTTAGAGAATGTGCCATCTGCATAAGAGGTACTTGAACTTCCAAACCGATGTTTGCTTGGCAGTTTTCATGCCTTGTTTTTGTGTTGTGGTTCCCACATTAGTAGTAAGAGCTATGAGCTGCTATAAGGTCTGTAACCCTTTTCAGATTTGGTTGTACACTGTGCATTAAGCAAACAAGCTTTGCTCATATGTAACAACACTTGAAAGTTTGTTTTTGTCAGCTGTTCATGCTGTGAATGATGTCCTTTTGGCTCAGAGGTGTTTTGGTGCAGTTGCCCAAACCACGAGGGCTAGGGTTGTGAGCATGAATTTAGGCCATAATCCTCAAGGCCATCACTATTGTTAGAAAACTGGCTGCAGTTGCATGTTGCTGTAGTGACAAACTGGACATGACCTCAGCAAAAGTCTTTAACATACACTTTTGTTGTAGTTATAGAACATCCCCTCCATCATCAGAAGTAAGTTAAAGAATAATCTAAGAATGGCAGATCTGGTATGCAATGTAGTTTTGGAGTATTGGATAGTGCTGTTAAGCCTTTAAGACTCTTAAATTCTTCTGGTTGCCTAAACATGCTTTGGAAAGTTGGAAGTTTGTTCTCTAGCATGAACTTGTGCCCCTACAGACATTATTAACTGTGCTTGAGTTATGTTTGTAAGTCTACAGGGCTATGGCCTGAGGCAGCAGCATAAGGGAAGGAGGGGATGTTGCTTTTATACTTTCAAAAAAGTGTTAGTTGCAGTTCTGGTTTTGAAAGAAAAACTTGGAATGAGATTCAAAGGAGCAAAAGTGAGCAAAGCACAGGTTTGTTTTGTGTTTTGGTTTTTTTGGGGCAGATAAACTGAGCAGAATGCTAGGAGTGTTGCCTTCTGTATCAACCTAAAGAAAGCCAAATTGAAATCCATTTACTTACAAGGTCTTTTGAGCTACATCTTGCCAAGATCTACCATATTTTAGATGTGACAATGCATTGGACACCTTACAAATTAGTTAGTGTGATACTTAAATTCTCTAAAGCTCCTGTAACAGATTTTCTTCTTCTTTGGTTATCCTGTTAAATTAGAGCTTGAAAGAGGGGAATCAAATGAACTGTTAAATAGTGAGAAGTTTTCTTCCTGAATCTGCCTCAGTATCTAACTGCATATAGACATCTGCCAGTAGTATCAATGACTGTTGGCAGTAATTGAGGAATAAAACCCGGGAAAGGGGACTGGTGAATGAAAACACCAGTGTCCCATGGTTGAAAGGACAAAAAAAAGAAAACTGGGGAGAGAGGATTCATTACTTCATAGATTACTCCATGCTTGAAAGATCTAGCTAATTGTATTGCAATTCCCAAATGGAATGTAAATTTCACTTTCTGCATAAGGCATTTCAAGTCCTTCATAAGGAAGAAATAGGTGGGTTTTTTGGGCTTTTGCAGGTACATAGGTTGTGGTGGTGTACATAGGTTGTGGTGGTGTGCCTGTGTGTCTGCTGTTCTGCATATGGACTGTGGCAGTGTAAGAGCAAAATTATGACACTTCTGCAGCATGATCTGCAGAACTTGCCCATGTGGTCCTCCACTCAGTTAATGTCTGTTTTGTATTAAATATTTAGCTTTATGTGGTATTTCTTTGCTCTCTGTACGGTGCTGACTTGACCTCTTTGCCTTACCTTATTCAGATCATGGAGCTGAAATGGCTACTGTATGTGACCCTGCTGGCTCTTGGGACTCTTGCTGTCCAGGCACATGATGTGGATGATGACAATGATGGTGATGATGTAGTTGATATTGAGGATGACTTGGACGATGGCATAGAGGAGGTAGAAGAATTAAAGCCTGAAACGAGCACTCCTCCTCCAACTCCAAAGGTTTGGCATGGAACTTCTTTTAAAAATTGAATTACCGTTTGTGTTGTGGTTAATGTAAGTCTGATCAGAGTTGTCTGTACTTTGCTAACATTTAATATGTTGTGATGTTATTATAGATGTTATCTGGAACTAGGGCTTGGAATTAAGCCTGGTTGCTTCATTCCTATTCTCATGTTCCTCACATTCTTCCTGAAAACATAGATCCACCCTTAAAGTCTGTGATGTGATTATCAGGAGTTAATGCTAATGTTTCCAGCTAGATATATACTTTAGTTTTAGTTGCAGACAAGAGCACAATGGCTTGGCACAAGCAGCAATATTTACGTAACTTTTGTATTTATGCTGTAAGGGTGTTCCAGGTAGGCTGTACTTGAGTGTAGAGGGGCAATGTGAGCTGTATATGCCTGTGTTTCTTTAGGGCAGAGAATATGCCTTGAAAGGTGCATAAACGCCTCTCTTCTCCCATAGGTTACCTACAAGGCCCCAGTCCCAACTGGTGAGGTGTATTTTGCAGAGTCCTTTGATAAAGGAACTCTGGATGGGTGAGTATAATCTAAAGAATGATTCACTATAGCAAATAATTTAAAAATTATGGTGCAAGGCAATGAAACTGTCTCTAGAGCCTGTGTTATTCAAAATTGAATGAAAGAGCAGTTGTTAGGGAGGATTACAGCAGTGACTGTATTAGGTGATGAGGCTGTATGTTAAAGTGCTGAGCTAAACTAGTATTTCTTAAGTTCTGTCAACAAGGGGAAGGTGAGCCATACATGTGTAATGTTTTAATCCTCATCTGACTTTTTACTTTCTTCAGGTAATGTAAGGATGATGAGGTATTACTCTTTTTGAGCAAGACACTTGAGGCTGCGATCGTACTTTAGGGGTGGGAAGTGGCAAATGCAGAAAACTTTGCAGGTGTGGGGACAGAATTCCTTGGGGGATCAAGACACTGGGGTGTAGTCATAGGACAGCAAGTGTTATCTTAAGGGCAGAGTTTTTAGTGTGGAAAAAAAGTATTGTTTTGTAATCATTGGATATCTGTCTTCTAGATGGATCCTTTCCAAAGCCAAAAAAGATGATACAGATGATGAGATTGCCAAATATGATGGTGAGTCCAACACAAGTTTTGGATGATAAATGTTTCTGATTTCTTCTGTCATATCTGATAGAGGTGCAAGTCTTTGTTTTCTCTTTCCCAGTTAAAATTGTATTTACTGAAGAAAATGGGAGGAGTGTTTATATACCCAGCTAACATTATGAAGTGCAGTTCTGGACAAAATATTGTCTTGGAGACTTTGAAATAATTATTAGTGGAGATGTTATGCTAATAACTTTATAAGGTACCCAGTAGTGTGTTATTGCAGAATGCTGACTACCTTGTTCAAAATTGGGCTAAACAAAGACTGTCTTGAACAAGTTTTGATAACATTCGGTTAATTTCTCTCCAGGTAAATGGGAAGTTCAAGACATGAAGGACACTAAGCTTCCAGGAGACAAAGGGCTTGTGTTGGTAACTCGAGCCAAGCATCATGCAATTTCATCCAAACTTTCAAAGCCTTTTGTATTTGATACCAAACCCCTTATTATACAGTAAGTAAAGGATAACTCAGTGTTCTGTTATTTCAAGGGTGACATGATAGCAGAGCGAGGTTAATTCCATAACTGAGCTTTTGTTGACTGTTTTAAATGACACAAGATGCTGTAACCTATTATTATGCTATTTAAGTGAGAGTAAAATAGCAAACCAGATTCCCGAAGTGGGAAGTTAGGGAACAGCATGCATACCTCAGGAGGCTTAAAAGGCAAGAAGTCTATTAAAACTTGGTAACCTGTCTTGAGACTTCAATTTGATTGTGGTAACAAGGTCGGGCAATTGACTTTTGTACTCCTAATTGTGAAAGTGCTTGTCCTTTTGGACAAAAGCTGGTCTGTATGTAGGTCGGAGTACTTCCTTATGCAGTGAACTGCCCCCTGTTTCCAGGGTGGAGTGGATGGAGTGCTAAAGATACGCTCATTTCCTCCTTCCTTTGTCTTGGTTCCGTCTGGCATGGGAGGTGAACAGCTTGCCCAACTCTGGCCATGACTGATGTAGAAGAATCTTCTTGCGTGTGTGTTAGACTAGCAAGTCAGGGGAGAAAAAATCAGGGTGAACAGTTAAATTGTCGATGATTACCTACTTTATCAGTTTTAAACAAAGAGTGAGCGAGATAATGAATTGGTCACTTTGCTTTGCATGACTGTTTAGTTTTGGCTTAAAATACAAGGCTAAAAATAAATCCCAGTGGTCATCCACTCCAGCTGCTGGCATTGAGAAAGGATCAAGCATACTTTGCCTATTCCTGACAGAGAGGTTTTGCTTTTTTCAGATTTCTTGGCATCACTAAATATACTGTTGTATGCTTATAACCCTAAAGGGGCTTCTCCTGGGATCCAATTGTTGTTGCTTTGATAGTTTTACAAATTGAGTTGTGTGTCTGCCATAGTAGTTGTGTGGAAAATAATTGGCTTGCTTTAATCTCTGTTGCAGTGTCTTACATATTGGAAAGGTTTTCCTTCCTTCCTTTTCTCTACTTCTAGATCATAATCTTCTAGACCAGCACTCAATTCCTTTAATCTTTTCTGTCAGGTTGTCTTCTAAATCCTCATATTTTTTTTCTTATTTCTCAGGCCCTTGTGAATATTTGCTTAGTACTTTGAGTGCATTATGTATTTTGGTAATCACTGGGCATATGATTTAAAGCAAACGACAATAAAACAGTCTTACTCTTCATTTTTACTTGAAAATTGTAGTTGTATATTACAGAAGTAATTTTTCCTCATGTAGAACATGTTCTCCCCTTCTCTGTCCAAAATTAAAATTAGGTATGAAGTAAACTTCCAAAATGGAATAGAATGTGGTGGGGCCTATGTGAAATTGCTTTCAAAAACACCTGAATTGAACCTGGTGAGTAACGCTGCTACTTTGAGTATTGGCTGTGAAAGGAAGCTTGCTTGCTTGCTTTTCTTCTGCCTGAAGAAACCTCTTCAGTAAAGGCAGTGAGGGCATGTTTAGGACTGCATCACCAAAGTACTTTGCACTTAGCAGTTTCCTACTATTTTCAATTGGAGAGGATAAATATTGAAATCTTACGGCCTCTTTAGTGAAGACTGGAGTTCCCTGGTAGCTGAACAGTTCTAGACCTTTGCTAAAGTCTGCAGTACTTCAGATTTTTCTAGGTTCTAGGACCAAAGAGGAGGTATCTTATGAAAACAGCCAGTATATGAGGAGAAACCTCAGGAAGCCGTTGCACAGAAGAAAGATTCCATGTTTCATTTTCTAAAACAGACTAATGCAAATAACTAAAAAAATATACCTTGCGTTTATTGCCTTGCCTTTGCCAGGTGAACCAACTTGTTAGTTACTGGGTGTATTTTAAAATAAAACTTTGAGAGGTTGGACTGGATAGAACCTTATACATTCAGCTGCACACGCTCACTGTATAGAATCTTTTGCTTCATAAATGCCCCTTGAATGCATTGTCTTAAAAGCGTGGCCAATGGAAGAGACCATGCTACCACTCCCAAGGATTAAGAATCATTTTCTCTCCTGTCAGTGGTATACCTGCCTAAAGTGGTTTAGCCTCTTCAGACAAAGCTTAACTGCTGGGTCACCTTGCATAGGCTTTTGTAGCCTGTGGGTTTTCTTTTGCCATCTTCCCAGATGTGGTAAAAAGTAATTTTATGGCTTGTTGCCCTTCCTTCTCCTGACCTTCTACAGTCTCATTTTATTTGTATTAACACAGATTCCAAAATATTAAAAAAAGATACCCAGAATACTACTTGGCTGTGTAACCAGTTTCATATGTGCATTGAATTTTAAGATAAGGTTAGCAAGAACCAATAGCCTTGTTTGCAGTGCTCAGTGATGAGATTATTATATCCAGTTAGCCCTCAAATTGAGGCAGTACACCAGTTTATAACTGTAAACTAAATACAACTTGGCCTCACTTTTAATTATCACTTTGCATGAAAGAAACTGGACTAGCTAGTCACTCATTATTACAGTAACTGATACTTCTATATGGATAGCTCTTAAAATCTGTTAAAGGAGAAGCATCTGCCTGAGCATCACACACTGTTCAAGGAGTTGCACACACCCCACCCAAGTTTCAGCTGCTCAGTCCCTTCTCAGTGGGTGACTCCAGTGAGCTTATGGGTGCCCCTTTCCATTCCATTGCTCACACACATTGCTCTCAGGTCTGCTTCCTCCTCTGGGTTCAACCCTGGGTTTGCTGCAGCAGAGTCTCAGGCGTCAGATTTTATAAAAATAACTGAATTGAAAGGTACAGCAGCAGGGTCAGCTACCTGGGTGCCTCTGCAGAGGGGCTATGAACAAAGAAATCCCTGGGCGATTAACCCCTTGTGATCTGTACACCTGCCCCTCATGTGTTCTTTGCACACTGTTCACATGTCTTTTAGTCCAATGATGTTTTTTTGGTCTGGGGTCTTAATGGATTCTTCTTCTGTGTCCAGGCAGGCTGCTGACTGCTCTTACCTTGTTGATTTGCAGTCTCTGCTGATGATTGTAGCCTCTTTATCTTCTGGTTTATACTTCCTATGTACCTGGGCTCATTGGCAGAACATGGGGAACTGAAAAGTACCAGACTTAGGGAAAATACTACCAAAACATCAGTGTGTTATCAACATTTTTCTTATACTAAAAGACTAAACACAAAATTGTACCAGCTGCTAGGAAAATTACTAGGAAAATTAACTCTATTGCAGCCTAAAGGCTTCAGCAAATCTAGCCACTCATGCTAAGTAAAGCTAAGCAAGTAGCAAAAATTGCATTGTATAATAAATTAATTAGAATTATAATAATTAAAACTCACTTATTTAAGCTAAACAATAACTCTCAACAGAAGACTTTGTTGTAATGCAGAGACATACTTAAGCATGTGATGTTGTCACTTATACTTTTCTTTGATAACACTTGAATAGTTGTTGTTTTCCATCTGGGAAGTAGAGACCAAAGGTGCAATAATCAAGTAGCTGGGATAATTCTGGTGGTTTTTCTAGAGGCTTGTATTCAGCCTACAAGCTTCAGTGTGTGCACTTCACTGCTTTGATATGCAAGTTGCAGAATAATTTCTAATGACTTGGGAATTCTTATGCCTCACAGTGACTTAAGTATATTTCAAAATGATGGAATGAAGTTTTGCATTGTTTTTAAAGGATCAGTTCCATGACAAAACTCCGTATACGATCATGTTTGGCCCTGACAAATGTGGAGAGGACTATAAATTGCACTTCATCTTCCGGCACAAAAACCCAAAGACTGGCAAATATGAGGAGAAACACGCAAAGCGTCCAGATGCAGACCTGAAGACTTACTTTACTGATAAGAAGACCCATCTTTATACTCTAGGTACAGTGACTGTTAACTAAGCATATTAATGCTGCTACTATATTTCCTGATTCAAAAGCTGATAAAATGACCCAGATGAACAACTGAGTATTTGTGTCAACACACCATACGCCTAAAAACCACTTGAAAGCTCTGAATGCAAAAACTGGCCTTCTTATACAAAGGCTTACTTCTTCCTTGCAAGGAGTCTCTATTCATGTAAGAAAGGTCATGAGACCTTGAACTTAATAGTTCCAGGAGAACTGAATTTCAGAGCAGTCATGAGTAACTTGATATACTAAGTGTATCCAAAATAATTACCAACATTTATAAACTGCTTGAATGCTGCCCCCTAGTAAATTGGGGTATATTAGGCTTTAGATTTAGAGGGTTAGTCTTTTTTCTTGCTGCTTTCAGAGCACCAAACTCAGTGGTTCTTGAAGTACAAGTGGTTCTTGTCTGGTCTGGTATAGTAGCTATGACTACAGTCTTTCAGGGCAGGGACTGCTTGGGAGGATCTCTCTAGCTTTTCCTACTAAGAGGCAGCAATGGATGAAGGAGTGAGATTAAAATCCTGTGAGTCAGTAGTAGGGAATCTTATTCTAGAGTAGAATGTGAATACGTGCATTCTTACTACTGAAACAATACTTTTTGTGCCAAAGGCAACTTGCTGTGGTAACGAGTAAATCACTCTACGAGCTTCTTTGTGCTTTTAGCGTATTTAAAGTAGAACTCCTGCAATAAGTCATCTTTCTCACAAGGTGAGATGTTATACATCATCACTAGTTATGCTTTGTCATAAGGAGAAGGGTTCTTAACAATTCTTTAAAACAATTGCTGGGCAGGTGGTAGCTTGGACTGCTGAAGTTTTAGTGGTACAGTGGGGGTGAGTGATGCTTTGTGGCTATTTTGTGAAGCTGTGTGTGCTTTGTATCATATATGTCATGGCTACATAACTTTTTTCCTTACAGTCTTGAATCCTGATAATAGTTTTGAAATACTGGTTGATCAAACGGTTGTCAATAGTGGGAATTTGCTAAATGACATGTCACCTCCTGTGAATCCACCCCGAGAGATTGAGGACCCGAATGACCAGAAGCCTGAGGACTGGGATGAGAGACCAAAAATCCCAGACCCAGATGCTGTTAAACCAGATGACTGGTAAGCTGTTGGAGGGGTAGAATTGAGGGAGGCCTTAGCCTGATAGTTTTGTCCTGTTCAAAAAGTCTTTCTCATCTGACTTACGGAAGGTTTTGGGTCTCACCTGTGTAATCAAGAGAGTCAGTTTAGGCACCTGAGCAGCAGTTTGGTAGACAAAGGCAGATAGGATCTGTGTCCTCTGGGAATTACAGTTTAGTGCTCCTGTTACTGTGCTGGCCACAGATAAAGGTTTTACTGAAACATCTATGCTACCTGGTGCTTTCATCCTTGATGAGATCAAAAGATGAGCTGCAGAAGGTATAACTGTAAGATGTTTGTTGTTGTTTAATGTGTAGTTACAAGTGACTGAAATATCTGACATCCTAAATCAGAAACTGATACTGTGTTTCAGCCTTTGAACCTATGCTTTTTGAACCATAAACTCAATTTCAAGCTCAAATGTGTGTTTGCAGTGACCACTAAGATATGGGATTTGCTGTAATATGCCCTTTGTAGGTTGTTTTTAAAAAATTAGTAGTATTACCTTACAGTTCGCACCATGACTGTCCATGAGGCCCAGGTATAGGTAACAGATGGCAAGGCAATTCCATTCTGAAATCACAGTGACAGGCAGCCAGCTTCACTTCTGATAGGTTTAGATCAGTGGGCTTGTTCAGGTTTTGTAGAATAATGGCTTGGGGTTAAGAACTTTTATGTGTTGTGTGTGTTAATACATAATATTCTGTTCTCAAGGGATGAGGATGCTCCTGCAAAGATCGCAGATGAAAATGCTGTGAAACCAGAGGGCTGGCTGGATGATGAGCCAGAATATGTAGCAGACCCTGATGCTGAGAAGCCTGAAGATTGGTATGTTTACTGCTGTTGCAAATGACAGCAAATACTTCACAGCTTTGGTACTGGCTTTTACGAGTATAAGAATAGTTAGTTCATTATTGCTTACTAACAGAGCTGTCGATTCAGGTTATCTTGCTTCAAAAGTAGAAGGGCAGAGTTGGTCTGAGGAGTCTTGTTGTCTTGCATTCACCTGTGCACTTTTGAATTCTGTGACTGTAAGCTGAACAGGGCAGGGGTGGTCATCTTGAAGTTGTACCGTACTTGGAAGGGATGGCAGGGGAGGCTGTGCACAGGGACAGGCTTTTGTTGAGCCTCTGTGCTTCCAAGCTACTTCTTGAAATCATCATTCCTTCTGCAGTGTCTTTATCTACAGGCCTATGCTATAAAAGCTTCAGTATCTACGTTTTATGGCAGGGATTTTAATTTTCCCATAAATCGGACATTGTCTAAGTCTTAGCCTGTAGTAAAGACAAGGGGAGGACTTCAAAACAGAATTTCTCTTTTCAGGGATGAGGATATGGATGGTGAGTGGGAGGCACCTCAGATAGCAAATCCTAAATGTGAGACAGCCCCTGGCTGTGGTACCTGGCAGCGACCAATGATTGACAATCCAAACTACAAGGGCAAATGGAAGCCTCCTATGATTGATAATGTGAACTACCAGGTTGGTGTTTTCATTGCTTACACTGCTGGCCAATGGAGCATTGCTCTTATAGAAAGTCATTCTGATTTAGATTCAGCAAGTGTAATTAAGAATACAAATACTGTCATGGTTGTACTGTGTTTCACGTGGACAGATTCAAGTGCTCTTTTACTTGGCTTCATTTCTTTGTGGCACAAATTAAAATTGATTCCCAAAACCTGACAAGTTGCACCCTAGGCATTGTAATTAAGTGCAGTGGATTGGTCTTCCTCTTGCTTCAAAGTCTGAAAACTAAAAATTGTATTATAGCAGGTGAGGCTGAATGTCTTGTCTTTCCTAGGGTATATGGAAACCTAGGAAGATCCCAAACCCAGATTTCTTTGAGGACTTAGAACCTTTCAAGATGACTCCCTTCAGTGCTGTGGGACTTGAGCTATGGTCAATGACTTCTGACATCTTTTTTGACAACTTTATCATCTGCACTGAAAGAGCTGTGGCTGATGATTGGGCCAGTGATGGATGGGGACTGAAAAAGGCAGCTGATGGTGCTGCAGAGGTGAGAAAGGTTTAAGTGTGTGCTTGTGATTGGAACGGTGGGAGCATTGCTGCTGTTCTTTCCCACAGTCTTTATTGATACGTACCTATATGTACCATGGGTAGGGGTTGTGATAAACCAGACTGGAATCTCAATTCCTAATTATAATATGGTAATGGTTGCTATAAATAGCAATGAGTACTTGCTGCTCTTTTGAAGGGTGTTTGCTCTGACAATTGGACTGTTAACTTCAGCCTAATTCTTAATTTTTAAACTATGTGCTTATGCAGGTTAGCATTAACTTTTTTGAGGTATGAAATACAATGTTCAAAGTTGCAAAAAGCCTATTTGAAAATTCTGTAGCTTAACCTTAATTACTACAACTTGCTGTATGGGATGAAATTTGTGGAATTTGACAGGCTTTTTTATCTTACAGCCTGGTGTTGTGGGCCAGATGATGGCAGCTGCTGAAGAGCGTCCCTGGCTTTGGGTAGTTTACATCCTCACTGTGGCTTTGCCAGTGTTCCTTGTGGTACTTTTCTACTGTTCTGGGAAGGTATGAATTTCCTCTGATAATAAGTAGTATAATGTTTAAAAGAGATCTAGCAAAATGGGCCTTAACATTGCAAATAATTGCTGGATTTTGACAATTTTGTTCAGAAACAGCCAAGTGCTGCAGAATACAAAAAGACTGATGCTCCTCAGCCTGATGTGATGGATGAGGAGAAAGAGGAAGAAAAAGACAAAGGGGACAAGGAAGAGGAGGAGGAAGAGGAAGCAAATGAGGAAAAGCTAGGTAGGTAAACTGGATAACCTTGAAACAGTTTTGAGTTTTCTCTCTGATAGAATAAAACAGGAGGATTGGCAGACATGGAGTAAAGACAACTGTGAACTGAAGGTAAGTCAGAAATGAGAATGGGATCTTTTTTTTTCCTATTTCCCTTAGAAGAGAAGCAGAAAAGTGATGCTGACATAGGAAGTGCTAGTCAAGAGGAGGAAGAAGAGGAGGACGAAGAGGATAGGAAAGCTGCATCAGAGGTAAGAATGCCTAATCTTTAAGGGAAGTCTTACACGTTTTTTTTTTTTCCTTTAGTAGGGCTTGTTCTACATGACTTAAGTGTTAAAAGTTAACCTGGCTCATGTGAAACTCCCTCCCAATGTCACAACTTTGGAAAACTCAATCACCCTGCGGAGTAGGAATTGCTGTGGCCAAGTTCAGCAGAGCTGGCACCTTGCTAAAGGCATTGCTGTAGACCTTGCCCTGTGAGAGGGGTGGGATTGTGTGGAATGCATCTTTGTGAGGCAAAAGGCTTATTCAGCTTGAGACACAGTCAGGATGTGACCTCAAGTGCTCCACACTGACATAATGGCTGACTTAAAAATGGGCGGAGTGTTGCTTGAAGTTAAAGGGCTTCTTGCAGCAGCTGTTGAGTACTCTCAGCAAATAGTGTACAGGCACTGTGAAAACAGGAGGATCTCTGTGTTTGCCGTGTATAGGAAGGAAGGGGTAGTAACAGCAGTAGGTCCTTTCAAAAATTAAATCTTGATGTAGAACTGAAAGTAGATGATTCTTTGTAGCTTTTCTCAAAATGATTTTTACGGTTATTCTTAGATTTTATTTCCTTGACGTTTACACAAATTACTTTCTTGCAGGAGGAGGAAACTGTGAATAGATCACCCAGAAACAGAAAGCCAAGGAAAGATTGAGAAAAAAGTCATAAGAACTTGATCTGTGATTTATTTTTTTTTTTTCAAACATGGTTCTGGGAGAGGACCTTGGACACCTTACATTGAAACTTGGACAAACCTCAAGATTTCACCATCCACAGGTTCCAGTCACACTATCCAATGTAATGGAGTGTCTAGCAGTAAAATATTTGCAATCATCTGTTTTAAAGAACATCATTCCTGTAGAAAGAATGCATTTAATACAAGGGGCTGTGGATTTTGGAATGTAACATAACTAACCTTTTCATTTTTGGTTTTTAAATATTCTTTTCTGTTTTTAAGTAGATTGGTAGAACTTTTCCAGTCTCAAACCTTGGCTTAATTTAATATATTAATTAGTGAAAAATAACAATGAATCTTGAAAGTGCTAGGTGATAAACTGCAGTTTTATAACTAGTTTTTTTTTTTACAAAGATGTAAATTCCTAAATGCACCAGTGTCTTTATATCCCTTCAAATTTGATAAATGTTTAAAGAAAAGTTGTTGATATATTTGACACCCCCTCTGCCCTCAAACTAAAAGGAAACTGGGGGGTGTATGGGGAAAACAGTAGTGAAACTCTCTAATCAACTTAATTATTTTGTGGGGAGGGGAAAGAGGAAGAAGGGTGGAAGGAAGGAGTTAGTCTTTAGAATATGCATACTGTGCATGGCTAAAGCCCTGTTAAGTGTTGACAAATTATCTAGGATTTGGAGTGGGTCATCTTAATGTGGCATTTAATCCTGCAGACCTTGCAGATAATGGATTTTCTTAGTTCTTGAACTCTTTGTAAAGCTTATGAGTTGTTGTTGGGGGGGAGGGTTAGGCTACTTCCCTTTTTTCCCCCTCTGTTTGGCCACTGATGCTTTCCTTTCTCTGTGACTGTACAGCTTTTTTTTTTTTTCCCTGAGTGCAGCTTTGCCTCCGTTGCTGAAGCGCTTCATTTCTCAGCTCATCGTCGAACTCTTTATTTTTATAGCTAGGCCTACTCCTTTCCAGGGTCCAAGCACTGGATAGGACAGTGTCCCATATCCTCTCACTGTTATCACTGTATGTCTACTCCTTTAGAAAGGGGGGAGGTAGTCGGGTAGACAAGTTGAACTGAGTATTTGTTAAGGAATAAGAAAAAAAAAAAAACAAAACCAACAAAACAAAAAACTACCAAGATGTCAGTATTCTAGGTGGGAAAGGAGCATGTGGAATATCTTAACTGGTATGTGAAACTGTTGAAGTCTTTATCTGCTCTTCATGTAACAAATGCATCCTAAATTATATTGTGAATGTTAGGGAGTTCCAATTCCAGCTAAATAAATTTTTTTAAAGTGTTGGAGTCTACCATATTATACTGTTTCAAACACTTTTTTTTTTTGTGGAATGCAGGTGATCACTACAAGAGCATACCTCTGAGGGTGAAATCTATGTAACTTCATTACACTGTACCAAATACGTTGGTGTTTGGATGTCTATATAGATAAACTTTTGCCTTTGTTTAGAGTGAAATTAAATGTCCTGAAATTACTCTTCTTGCACTGAATTTAAACACTCCAGTGTTGTTTGGTCATAGCATAGGAGTAGTGTGGGGAATAATTCCCCGGGGTTGGGGAGGGTTGAGTGTTCCAATTACCTTGCAAATAATCTAACCAATTACTGAAAAAAAACTTTTGTTTTGGGGTGGTTTGTTTTGGTTTTTTTTTTTTGTAATACACCTTTTGCTGCCTGTCCTCATGTTGTATCTCCCTTGGTTGTTGTGTTTGAAATATTAGTGATCACAAATGCATAGCAGGATTTCTTGATCTCTCTGCAGTGTGCAAATAAACTATTGTAAGCAAGATACTGGAAGTAATTTCAGACTTCTGTTGGGAGCTATTGCATGTTTAGAAATGCCTTTGCCTGTTGAACACCTGGTAAATAACTGCTCCTTATTGCAAAAATAGCTTATACTCTGACATGGAAGATGTCATAGCTTAAGCATTGCTACTCGCTTGTTCTCAGGACTGTATTTTTATCAAGGAGCAGCTGCTATTTATGACTCTCAGTCCTTTGAGATGAAATATATGTAAATGGTTTCAATTCAGCTAATGTTTTGAGCACAACGTTAAAAAAAAATAATCTATTAATCTAATGTTTTTTTATCTTAAATGCAAATTGCCTTAAATTCCCAAACAGTTCATGTGCATACATGTTCTTTTGAAGCATCAAAAGTGAACTTACGATCTGCTATCAGCTTTTAAATAATATTATATTAAAGCTAATTGTAAATCTACATTTGCTTCTGCTGAATCTCCTGAAAAGGTCTCCTGTCTGCATGTTATGGCTTTTTTTTTTTTTGATACCATAGTGTATGCTTCTTAAATAATCACTACAATAAATGAAGACTTTCCAAAATGGATAGACAACTCCAAAGTTACTTCTTATCCTGCTTTCTGACTCAGGTGGCTCAGTTTAACCTCAGAATCACTCTTATTTTTTTAAGAACAGGAAGGAAGGAGGAAAAGAAGAAATCAGTTCTCTGCTTCTCGTGAGTACTTTTAAAGTGTTATGCTTGGTTGTAACCTGTGAACTGGGGTTGGAACTTACAAATACTCTGCCTGTGCATCTGAGAGGGGCAGCTTCTGAACAAGATGCTCCATGGCAAGTGTTTGGGGGGGGGGAAGGCCTTAGACTGGGGATGGGAAATCAAACCAAAACCCTGGGGGAGCAGGTCCAGGCACAGTCTGATGTACAAGGCAGTAGAAATGCTGAAAAAAGGTTTTTGGTGCTCAGTAAAGGGAGTGGATAAAGATGCATCTAACCCATTAACCTGTTCCAGAGCTGTTGGATAGGATTGACCCTCTCTGTGTCTGGCTAATAGTCAATTAGCACAGCTTGGGGCTGTGACCTGTAAATTGTGTTGTGAGTCCTGGGCCTGGGGAGGGACTCTGGGCAGTGCTAATTGCAGCAGATGTACATCTCCAGGGCTGTCCATCTCTCGCTCTCCTTCCTCCAAAGCATTACTCCACTTTTGGCTGTGGTTACCTCTGTGGGACTGTGACTGCTCTCTCCACCTCTAACTGGTCCCCAGTTAATACCATTGTTGCCTCAACCCTCAAAAGAGGGTTTTGGTAGGTTTTTGGGGGTGTTTTTTTTTGTGTTGCTGAACAAGGACTGTGATTTCATTTGCAGAAAAGACCTGTCCATTTCATAAAGGTACCTGTAGAGACAACTTGAGGAAAAAAACAACACACCAATATGTAAAAACTAATCAATAAAGAAACTTAAACCTGTTTGGTTTTCTTTGTCTAATTAGCAAAACCACTTCTGTGTGATGGGGAGTAGAGGGAGTAAGTGGCACACGTGCTGAAGAGGAGGTGATGGTATCCTGTGGGTAACGCGCCTTGCTGCAGGACTAGTTCCCTACCCCCGCCTCCGCAGCCAAAACTCACGTTTTGACCTAAAACTCACGTTTTGATCCCAAAGCAGCGGTTCCGCGGCGCCGCAGCAGGTGAGCCGGGCCGCGCTTGGCTCCTGGGGGCGGGGCCACCCTCCCTGTCAATCACCGCTGGCTCCGCCTCCCAGCCTTCCTCAATGGCTGCCCTGCCGACGCCCCGCCCCCTCCCTGTTCCTGCCTTTTAAACGCGCCGAAGGCCGCCTCCAG